>JAVSBU010135936.1:0-12857 GCA_033118015.1 Loricariichthys derbyi
CTGTTTCTGTTTTCTTGATCCTCAACTCGTGTCCATAGTTGTTCGACTCGTTGAGCTAATCTCTTGTTTTCTGAAGCTGTATTTGTGTTGCTGTTTTCTACATTTGCAATGCGACTTTCTGCTTCATCAAGTCGTGTCTGTAGTCCGCTTACAATGTTCTTTAATTCTGTTGTGTCTGACTTGATTATCAGCACATCCTTCGCCAATCCATTGAGGGTAGAGCTAATCTTGGTAATTTCGGCAAATAAGCCCTCAATTCCCTGACGTGTTTCAGAGCTAGCACGGTTAGCTTCAGTAGAAACAGAAGATTTCAGACGAGTTTGCACACTTCGTTTTGCCTGTTCCATGTTCGGATTTACAATTATACTATTTTACAAAATTGGTACTTATACTAATCAGATTTGCGGAGAGTTGGGAACCTGTAAATATACTTAGTGATGGAGGTCAGGGGCTCGTTCAATGTGCTGCCATTTTCCAGGTCTTCACCACGTGACTCCCCCTGTTATTCTTATTCTGAATGAAAAGCATGAAAAATGTTAAAAAATCGTTCTTCGAACTTCATTCCTTACATTCAACTGTAATTATCCTGTTAAAAACCCTAGCAAACTAGGTAGCCAAATGTTTGTTGTGAAAATAAACATTTCAATGATAACCCATTAGTAATGGTGCTCGTAGCACAAGACCGCACAGGGTAAATCAGCAGCGCAGATCCCCAATGGCGTTTTGGAGTGGAATTATGAGCTCCGGCATTGTGCTCAATTTACAATTTTAAGGCCGATAAATGACCCATGAAAGTTGGAAATCGTAGGAATACATTATCAAGGTAGGTTTTATGTGCCTATTTTGTTATTACCATAATGCGAAGAATATTTGTGAAAAATCGGCCGTTCGCAAGCTTCGTAATAATGGGCTTTTTTGATATCGGGCCATGCCATTTCAAAGTTAATTTAAATTAATTTCGCCCTTGAAATTGCACTGCCAATGCACTCCTACTATTTTCCACTTCGTAATCTATTGCCAGAATACATAGTTTTGTGATTTTTACCGTTTTTATGGTGTAAAATTATGTTTAAAAAGCAGCATATATCAAGACAATTTTGTGTATTTTTGAATCGTGTATACTGTGTAACCTGTGATATATATGTGGTTCCTGACTCATTCTTAAATGTTTGGGTTGAGAATAATGACTTAGAATTACTGGCTGTAAACTGTTCCAATCAATTCAGCACACCAAAATACCCTTAGATGTTGTTTTATGTAAATAGATGATAAACTAATTGGTTGCAATAGATTTAGCACACCAAAATACCTCAGGTGACCAAGTTTCAAGCAAATAGTGTGAACAGGAAATAAATTATGGAACTTGAAATTTACTCCAATTTTCACTTTTATGGCCATTTTTTCCATGGGCAAAAAAACTCATTCTTGCCATTTTGGAAGGTGCATAATCGGGAAACTGTTAATGCTAAACCCCCAGAATTAATTAAGCAAGTAAACAGTCCTACGCACTCCCACAAAATTAAGTTTCAGCACATTGTACAGCATAGTTTTTGAGCAACTTCAGTTCAAAAATGGCATAATTTCACAGTCTTGCTGTTTTGGACTTCCTGAATTTCTACAAATTATTCAAATGCGCATAAAATCTGAACCAATGAAGATAATTGAATAATTTTTTTTATTATTTTAGTTTATCTATCAATAAAAATGTATTAACATGATATTCTGTGTTTGAATTTTTAACTGCCAATACCTACTGAAATATTGGCCAGAAAAAAAACATGAAATATATTTAGTTCATAGTTTCTGCAAAGAAATAAAAGTTAAAACAAAAGCAAGAGGAGCACTGTGTTTAAAAAAGAAAAAAAAAGTACTTTCCATACCATACCGTCCTGGCTTTTCCGGATTAGGGGTCGTATGAGTTTTGCGTAGCGTGTCCCCTTTAAACCTCCCCTAAATGCGCCCACGTTACCTTAATGAGGTTTTAAATGAGCTTTGTTAAAAGTGGCACACATGCCAGATGGCTTCAGAATGATTATTAATACTTCTGTCGCCTGCTGTGCGTTTGAAGCCGACAAACGTCTCGCGTAGAATGGATGTTAGGAATTTCTGTCCCGTCGGGAATCGACAAGAGCGATGACGCCGTACGGCGAGATTTAATAAGATGTCACACGAGCGTGGGATAACACCGCAAAGACCTTATTCGAATACTAAACGCGCTTTCCTTTTGTCATACCGAAAGGCTGTGTAGGTACGGAGGGGCACCGAAATGCTCGTCAAATGATTATTAATTAAATAAGTTTTAATAGTCCTTATTATATAGGGTTTTTAATTTATAGCATGAAGGTCAGTGTTTATATGGCTATAATATATAAAGTATATTACAAAATAGGTAATTGCTGTGCATTGAGAAAAATATGTACCATGAAGCAGGAGCTTTAAAAAGTACTACAAAAAGAACTCGGGTTGTTCTCAGTTCCTCAGCACAACAAAGGGGGCGCACTCTCCAACAGTTCTAAGAACTCTGAGAAATACCCCAGGTGAAAAAAATTTGCTGTCCAGTCTGTCACTGAGATTGTAACTTTTTTTAATGCATTGTCATTAGAGACCAAAAAAGGATGATTTAGAGAGAGAAAAACGAAAGCTTCAGGTTCAGAGGTTTTGACCCCTTCAGATGAGGAGCTTAAATAGCAGGCGAGAAGATCTGATGCGCTCAGAAATGTCCAGGAAGGTGCAAATGGTTAAAAAGCTGACTGATCCTTCTGAAAGCAGGTGAGGCTTATTAATGGCCGCCTCTTTGTCAGACCGTACAGAAGGTGCTCGAGGGTCGTGGGTGTGAATGACTGACCCCGATGGACTTGTTTACGTGATCACCAGTGCGTTCAGAGCTCGCTTCGTTCAATAAAGGAGACGAACTCCTTCTTACCCAACAAATGGCTTCAGCGAGGATGCTCACCTTTGGATAATGGCAGCAGAGATGCTCTCGCCATGATAATAGCACAGCTACTCAAGAACTTCGCCTAATTGTTATAGATTTGCTTTGTCGTCCGCGCCGTTTCGAAGGCGTTCTACGCCTCCGTTGCTCGGCTCTGGCGTCATCGAACCACGAGAGCTTTATTAATCTCATGCTGCCATTCTCTCTCATTGAACGTCTCCCCCACTATAAAAATCGCATGAGAAAGCAGGCTGGAGATTAGAGAGCTTTCTGTTTAAGAGCTAGTTAGTACGTCCTAGCAGTAGACAAGGAGAACCCGATTAAACACACAGTATCGTACATGGGCATTTATTTAATGAGGAAAATGGTCTAGGGTTGCATATCTGTTAGCGGTTTTATCCAATGTGACCGTCCTTGTGCAAAGATATTTGTACCTGACATTTTTTGGTAGCTTGATCCTGCATTTTAGCTTCGACTCTGCTCGCTTAGTCTTTCCACAACATTTCTGTTAGGGTCAGGACTTTGACTTGGCCATTCCAGAATGTTTATTCTTCTTTAACCTTTTTGTGGGCTTAGACTCGTCGCCTTGCTGCGTGAACCATGTTCTTGAGATTTGGTTCATGTGCAGATGTTCTAATTAGTTTAGAATTTGCTGCTGTAGTTGAGAAACCACTGTCTAATCGATGATGGCAAGCTGCCCTGTAGATACCATGGGTATAACCACCGATTTGGGTTACGGTAAGAGCCTCTTGTCTATGAAAAGAGGTTTTCTAATGTAATTGCTCCAGGAACACATTTTACCTTCATTAAAATGGTTTAGATGGAGAATTAATACATGGCTGGTCATGTGAGATTAAGTAGGGTTGAAGATATTGGATCAAAAAATCCAGTTTTGGCAGACCTGTGCACTTACTAGCTTTGGAAGTTACAAGGCGGTTGACACGGGTGTTTAATACTTCACTTTATCCTCTGGCTGTAGTGACGCCCTTTAGCTTCCAACCATGTTTAATTCCGTCCCTGCAGCTCTGCTGTTCTAATTGTTACTCCAGGTATTGTTGTGTTTCCACTGCAACGCTTGGCCTCTACTTTTTGCTCTCGCGTGAGCTCTCTGATTCGCGAATGCTTTTTTGATCTCTTTGATGTGCTGCATGGTTGAGCGAGTCTGAGCCTTTCTCCGCTAACACCTAATTAGGGCTAAGATCTTTCCTCAACAAATTCAGTTACTAAATCTGTGTCACTGTGCACAGCTCTCAGTGTTTCACGTGTACGTCTAGAGCACGGTTTGACGGCGTGGAACCCGAAAAACCTTTGTACGTTGTCTGTTGTAAAACTGAAATAAAATGCCTCCATAGTGTGACATGAGTGCTTCAGCAGAAAACATGCAGAGAGCATTGTTAGGTAAGTGCCATAACTCGGTGTGACTGCTAACTGAGATGGAGAGGAGCAGTGATGACACGTCAGTATTAGAAATCGGTAAAAGATTCTAGTCTTGATTTTACAGTTAATTCAACAAATGTGTGCGTTAGTGCAGTGTCTGAAAGGTTGCTGAGTGATGAATGACAACCCCCCACCACCACCCCCTGAAAAAAAAAAAAAGCTTAATTTGTTTGTACTCTACCTGTAATTTACTCTGGTACCACATGTGTTCTAAACTCTGAGCCGTTTGGTCATTATACCATGGTGCTAGCCTTTTATCGCTAAGGCGTTGTACCCTAGTAGGAGCAACTTTAGCTGCAGGTGGACGAATCAGACTTTAAGGTTGGTTACATGCTGATCAGGCTCTGTACGTGTTTTAAAATTTAAGTCTAATAGGTTACATAAATGGAAAGGCAGTTTTTATTAGTATTACATCTTATAAACTAAGTGATCGTGATCAGAGGTAAAATCACTTTGCAGGAAAACAATAAGGTTATCTATCAGGATGTTGAATCTGAATATTTGGTATAAAGTATGATTACATCGTTTGGTCAATCCCATCACATTCAGTGAATATTTTAAATTAAAGCCTTATCTGTTAAAAGTATTAAGCAAGAAAGAAAGTTCCTAAAGAAGCCCCAAATAAGGACACGGGGAGCAGTCAATGGAGAAGATGGAAAAAAGTGTGATTTATTTATTTATTTTTTGACCTATAAAACGATGAGGAATGACTGTTTCGTACAAATTAATGCGACTTTTGTGCTTATGGTCAGGACAGTGTGAGACCAATAAAGCAGCCACAGGTCTATTGTTTATATTTCACCTTACAATAGGTGTTATTGGTACAGGCTGAGTCTTTGAGGAGCAAAGAGGGGCAGAGGATCTCCAGTTTGGTGTTTAAAAACAAAAGGTTAGAAGGGATTTACACATGTCCCTCTACAGGGTTCCTGTGTTGCAGGAATAAATGTTTATTATTATTAACAACTAAAAATAAGTTGACCAGACAAAACATAAAGTATCTAGGGTTCAATAAATGTTTTTTTTTCTGCTGAATAAATGTGAGATTACTCTTTTTTTATTATTTGCATTTACTGTACCAGCTTCCAACTGGATAGCTCTGATTGGCTGAGCCAAAGTTGAATTGTGACATCATAAATACGCACCTGTAGGAAATTAAACTGTTTTCCTGGCCAGCGAGTTTTTTACTTGGTAGCTTAACGATGGACGGATTTTTTTTCGTCCTTTTTTTTGTTTTAAACACAGACTGCTAGAGTTCATCCGAGTCAAGACCAAGACTAGTAGTTTACGTTTTTTTAAAAACAAAAATAAAAATGAGAAAACAAATTAAATTTATTTAAAATTAACAGCAATAACTTCATTATACGTGATATATTAATAATAAATTTCATATATTTTGTAAACCATTACACAATGTAGAGCCTAAAATTATTATTAATTATATTATGGTATAAGTAAAACTAAGTTTAATTTTGTCTCCTCTTCTCTCAAACTTAATTATAAAATCAAGGAAAAGTCACCTAAATATAAACAACATTCATTCTATACATTTGTATTATTAAAACTTAAAGCATAATTATAACAATAGTTCCAAATTTTGTGGACATGATAAAGTCAGATAAAGGCCGTCTGCAATGTTTCTGTTTGTTGTCTCGTTTGCAGTCTGTAGCCATTAAAGGGAGAAAAACCAGTTCCAGCAGAATAAAGGGTTTGGTCTAAACTGGGAATTTTAAACAGGATGGCTGATGTATATACTATCAGATACTAACAAGGTAATTGAGTCTTTTCAGGAACGTCCTCAAAACCCGAGACTGAAACAGAGAGACAGGTGAGAAGCTCTCTCGGGGACGCCAATTAGTTTCTGCTGATGAAGCACTCTGATGTTTCTCGGAGAAAAGCCCTGTCTTAAACAGCACTAATTTCAATTAATTGGGCTGCTTAATGGTGTTGAGAGCTTCTTGATGGAGGGAGCACTGGTGATCAATCCTCTCTGCCGATCGTTAAGACTCTGTAATCAAACTCTGATGAGATCTCCGACATCTCAGATAAAGTTATTTAAATATTTATGAACTGGTTTAGGCAGAACATAAAGTCCCTGTTTCTCTGGGCTGTGGTGGTCTGAGACTTTTGTACTGTACTCTGTTAATTAGGGTTTAATCTGGAACATTTATTAGAAGTTGTTTGGACCACCCAGAACAAAAATAGCTTTTTGTGGAAGCCTCCGTTTGCCCAATTTCGAGCTTGACTGAGAACATAACATGCGTTTAAGTTTAGTCATTAGCCCTTATCTAGATCTTAAAATTGATACGGTTATGAACTGAACACTTTTTGTAATAAAATTTAATTCGAGCTTTTGTGTAATAACGGTATTTTTCCACACCAAATGGGTTTTTTGTGGGCAGAGAAATGAACAGTCATAGTGATGAGGTAGCTCCTGTATTTTCAGTCTGCCTTTGCATACCTGGTGCTTCCCGTTCCTTTGACCCCTTGTTTCTTCTCCTCCTCTGAATCACAGTGCTTTTTTACTCGCTTATATAACGTACAGGATAGGGACGAAGTTTAAAAAAAAAAGTTAGTTCATATTAAGTTATATTTGAGTAAAAACATAAACTTGTAATTGGGTAAACCCCTTAAATCAGATTATCTTCACGCTTTTGTATGACAGGGGGTAACCCTCTGTGCTCCTTTATTTTACTTTTTTTTTAATTGAAAAAATTTTTTTTTTTACATTTAAATCCAGTCATTAACAGTTTTTTTTTTTCTATCAGCAGAAAAATTATGCCTTCGTGACTTGAAGTAGACTTTTTGGATTTTTTCTGCAGCAATAAATTTGAACCAGGCAACAAAACTCTTATTTTTTGGCAAAAATTTTTTGGGAAAACTCTTAGTACCCTGCTTATTTTATCATTATTATTACAGTGCAATGTCAGATTTTAATTGATTCCTGAAGGCTGTTTAAGCTCAAATTCAAATCATATTTTTGATTAATTAAGAGGATATGTAGATAGTTTCTTAAACAATTTTCTTATTTCCGACCCCAAAATTATTTTTTTATGGCTTATATTCGTTTTTAAGTAATCATCAGAATAATTAAAATCATGAATAAAGCAAAGGAATGCAATGCAAAGTATAAAACGAATGAAGACATAAAATAAGTGAAAATAAAGTACGTTTATAGCCACTGAGGTGAATTTTTGGCACGTCGCATCACTGGGGCAACAATTAAATTAAAATAGTGTCTCAACCGGGTCGGCTTACATGCACAGAGCTTTCTCAAAGCCGTCGTCTTTTAAATGGCTCCTCTGTGCCTCCGGATCAGGACGCTTCCATTGTGTGAGGGCCCGCGAGAGCCATCCGTTCTAAACAAGCTAAAGCCAGTCTGGGAGTAGCGGCAACCTGTGGCTAGCAGCAGGAATTTAAATCAACTGGTTCTCAGGCTTAGCGTCGTTTACGGACGGTCATGGAACGAAAGCAACGTCCTTGGAAGTGAATAAATGAGCGCCAGGAACGAGGGAAAGAAGATTAAAAATGAGCTTAGCAAATGTAATATGTTTTTAATGCTCTTTTTTTATGAACTAAAGGATTTCTGCGTTTTCGGCTTCATCCGTTGGCCTTCGCTAAAGCTCATGGAGGATGAACCCCCTTAGAAGGAACGCAATCCTTTTACCAAGCCTGCGATACAATTACTATTACAGGTCAGGGTTAGTAAGTTTAGCCCAGATGTCTAACTTACCAAGATCATAGAAGCCTAGCTGGTTTGTTAGAGAAGCAATCTTTAGTGTGCTAAGAAAATTACAAGGCAGGATGGATCCAGGCTTTCGTTTCATGTTTCCGAATGGAAAGGCTACATTTATCCGGTTGTCTGTTGTCCAATTTTGGTGAGCCCGCACCAGTTATAGCCTTGGTTGCTGGAGAGGCACCCAGGCGTCTGTGGCCCACATGCTTCAAGGTTCGATGCGTTATTGTTCTGAGATGCTCTGCTGTCAGGGAGTGGTTGTTTGATTTCCTGTTACCTTTTTATAACTCCAACCAGTCTGCCATCATTAAGTCATTTTGATCCAGAAAGCTGCCCTTGCTGGATGTTTTTTTCTTTTTCGGGCTGTTCTTTCTGAACCCTAGAGGTGGCGCTGTTTGTGAAAATGTGGCTGGTGAACATGTATGACCGTCCTTGTGCTATCAGGCTTTCTCTGTACTTTTTGGGGTACTTCCTTTTATAGTTGGTAGAACAGTTTTGTTTTTTCTGCCTGATATTTTTGCATAATAACTCTTTTTGGGGTTCTGTTCATTACAGCGTTTTACTGTGATTCTTACAAACTTGCTACTTTTAGGGTTTATTTATGCGCCTGTTAGGGTAACAGCGAGCTTGGCTGACTTGACCGATGAGTTACTTTTCCCGTCGGCCTCGGCGGCTGCAGAAGAGCCTGTGAGCTTGTTTAATTTGGCATAATAACTTATGCTGCAAACGTCTCAACAAAAGCAACGTTGTTGTTTGAGTTTATATCTGCGAAGAAGTGCAGAGAGAACATTCAACCTTGAGCCGGGTCGTCGAGGACTCCTAATTTGCATTACTTCACCGTTCTGTCTAAGCACGCACATAAACACACCTTGGTTAAAGGTAACTTATTCAGTTCTTCTGGATGTCCTGCTAGATGACTGTAATGCGACGAAGTCTTCAGTGGGTTCATGTTATTGATTTAAAGAAAAGTTTGTAAGGTATGCAGTCTTCAATAGAATAACGCAAGTATGACTGAGAAAATCGGTCCCATACGGAGTGACAGAAAACTAGTATGAGCGACACCTGCAGCACCTGCTGACAGAAAAGAGAACGCCGTCGGGAAAGTCAGAAAGAAGCATGCTTCTTCTGCTTTCTCTTTTCAATACTGGTGAGCCTTAGGCGATTTATGTGCCAGGAGAGCTCGGGTTCTCTCTAACTTCAGCCCTGCTGGATCTCACTGTCACGTCCCTGCCTTTCAATCAGCTTCCTGTAGACCAGCAGCTTTCTAAGCTCCCGTCCGTCTTACTCAGCGTTGCCATGAGAACGTTCCGTTTCTCACGGTGAACCGTCACTGGCCTGTTGCCTGTTCCTCCTCTCTGCCTCCATGCTCTGCACCACACATCCTTCCCCTCAGCACCCCCTTCCTCCGCTCAGAGAATCAGGATCAGGGAGGGAGTTGTTTCCCGTTATTTTACAGTCCGGCGACGTTTCCCGAGCCAAAAAAACAAAAAACAAAACAAAGTGCATTCAGGTACAGTCGCCATGCCAGTTGGCCTTGATGTTTTGCAGCACCTTGAGGGAAGGCGATTAATCTTTTCATGCTGCCTGTTGCCCTCGGTGGTTATCATGCAGCTGTAATTGCTTGCTTTTCCACATGGCCGAGCAGCTGCTCGCACCTGCCCGTCTGCATGAGCTCGGGTGATGCAGGAGAGGCGGTACAGAAATAACAAGATTGGTTAGCACGTCTTGGATCTGCGGGGACTTTGAGCCGGCGAGGTGTGGCGTATGAGTGCATGCTCCGTTTGTATTGATCTCGCAAGTTCATTGATCACTAGAGCCACATTTGCTTAATTAATTGCCTATTATATGTAAGATGCCAGTGCAAGGCCACTGGCTATAAACAGACGCTGTATGGACAGAAGTATTGGGGGGACTCCTCTTGATTCAGTATGACATCGAGCACAGAGCTGTGCAGTCTGCCTTTAATTCATGAAAAATTTGGTTGTTTTTAATAGCTGACTGATGTCTGTAGTAGGATGGCATCGGTAGAGCACTTCAGCTTGGGACATTTCGTCCCTCCCAGATTTTCCACCATCAACTGAGAGTGTTTAGGAGCCACGGTGACGCGTGCCGGGGGGAACAGTGCATAAAACCCACCAATAAACTGCCAGATAATTTAACGAGTTCAAACTAGGCACTGGGAGCTTCGTAGCCGAGCAGCTGAATGCAAGATGGAGTGGTGTAAAGCAGACCACCACTGGACTTTGGAGTTGTGGAAAAGCTCCTCTATCTGGCAGTCTGTTGGACAAGCCTGAGTCAGCGTATGCCAGCTGATGCCAACCCGATTGTGTTCTTTGTTGGAGGAGGGTGCTCCATTATGCTATGGGGTTGTATATGGAAGTCTTAACACTTTTTAGCATAACCAAGGCATTTTGGACAATGCTTCCAAATTTGTAGGAACAGTTAAGGGAAGGTCCTTTTTGTGTTGACCACAATGCAAGGTTTATAAAGAGAGCACAGAGACCTAAGCACTACCCCATTGGCCCTCTTGTACCAACCCCACAAATGCTCTTCTGGATGAATCCCCACAGATGCAGAGGTGGTGTCCCAATACTTTTCTCCATGTAGTGCCTCGAGCATTAAATCTTGTCACAGACCTTTCATAAAGATTCAAGAAACTGTAATGTTGTTGAAACAGGTTTTTAAGAAGGTAACGTCTTTAGTGATACTGAAAGAACTCATTTCTATCAGCATCTTTTCCTCTTTTCTCCCAAACCCACTGATGTCTCTAGAGATAGCACAGCTCAGCTGGATGCGTTTCAGTGGCTGAACTTCCAATTCCTAGACCTCCCCTTGGCGTACGAGCTCCACTGTTCCGTCGCTAAGCCCCGGACTCGGGTCTATCTGCGTCCGGCTTCACAGACTTTCCATTTGACGCCTGTGATCCGAATCGGTGACTGTTTTGTGGGTTTTATTTGTCAAATCTTGGTCCGCCCATCTGCCATAAAGAGGACGTCCTCCCCCATCGTGGCTTTGATCAGGCTTTGTGAGGTCCCTCGTACTCCTGTCCCCCCTCCCAACGGCTGTACGTCTTCGTCAATTTCCCTGGAAACGAAAGCTTTCAGGAGCTCCTGCTGCCTGTAATCTCCGCTTGCTGCAGAGCCGCTGCTGAAAGCTTTTCATTACATCACTACAATGTCAAAGCAGACAGAGATATCACATCTGCTGGAACCAGAGGAGAGCGCCGTAGCATTATCGGGCCAGTCCGTCGCTTCCCCGCTGCCGTAGCTCGATTAAAGCCGACTGGAGATCTGCACCAGTGGATCGGAACACAGCCTCGAATAGCCGTGAGAGACAGCAATAAGTGAATTAGAAGTGAATGGACGTCAATCTACATGGCAGGTTAAGCCTTGGACTGAGTTTGACCTTTCTTGGGTCTCGTTGGCTTTTTGAGAAGAACCCGTTTGCCTTCACCTGCTCAGTTTAATTGTGCATCTCATTGGATGAGAGCTGTCTAAAATGAAACGTCTTCATTCATATGTGCAGTGTGGCAGCAGGTTTTCATTTTAGCAACCAATAAACCAAAGTCGAATTCAAGTGGATTCAGGACTCGAGAACTAAAATTAACCATGTTTTTTGATATGCATCAGCAAGTGATGGGCGCTCAAAAGCCATATGTGATAAAACGCAGGTCTCGTACAGAAGGGCTTTTCCCTCATATTAGCTTCAGACTGTATTTTATCTCTTCCTCTTATCACATCTCATCAAAACCTGTTATGATGCCTCTTCAGAAATATGCGATAAAATGACAAGGACTAGAATCTTAACCTGTGAAGCTACATCAACACCTCAGAGCTGTGCCTCATTCACCAGTCTTAGGGTTCCTTTGTTGGTTTGAATGCTTTATATTGAGAGCACCCTACATTAGTGCAGAGTGCAGTAAGGGCACTGACTAGGTAATGAGACAGAACCGATAAACACTCGGTAAAAGCTGTGTTTACAAAGAGCGCCTTGGTTCATGATCGCGTATCATAAACATCTTATTCAGCCGTAAGCCCAAAGTCCTTTATTATGCCATTTTCAGCTGAATAATTTCGGTTGCCAAATATTCAGTGCATCCCTAATAAAATGCAAATGATACCCAACCCTTACTGGTGCCTAACAACCTTTGTTGGTGATAAAGAACAAATCCCCAGGAAGCATAAGGACGTTTTTAGAGGCCCAGCACCCTGTGGATGAGGCCGGACAGCAGGATTATGTTCTTAACGCTCCTTGTCTAGACAGATAACAGAAGTTGATGGGTGAGTCTGGCATGCTGTGGATGGGAGTCCTGTGTTCTTCATGCAGGGTTTGGTGATACTGACATAAATTGTCAGGTTAGTGGTTTTGCTCCAGTTTGGCAGCAGACGCAAAACTTTGCTGACAGGACACCGGCTTTCAATCCTCTTCAGTTTCTCCAACCTTCATGCTCACTTTGGCTGAAACAAAAAGCCCTTGTTTCTGTTATTTAAGAAACAGTAACCATGAGGGGGAGGGAGTGTAATAACATGAGAGGTCAAGTGCCATAGATCAGTACGCTGGTGCCAGTATCTCATTACAGCACGAATCTCCAGAGTATTATTGTGATTATGGAACAGTTCTGTTATTTTTTTTGTTGGATTCTATGGTACCAACAGAAGAAAATGGGAGTGGGATCCCAGTGTTCTAACCAAAGTCTAGGATCCTGTTATGATTAGTGTTAGTGGATCTAGTGATTCTAAATGAGTTCTAGCTGAA
>JAVSBU010136041.1:0-12856 GCA_033118015.1 Loricariichthys derbyi
CATGGACATTGATGAAGCTGAGGGCATTAGACAACAGGCACCATGCTGGAACTTTAAGGTGAGGTCTGCATGCAGTGCGCTAGCGTTTTTATACTGACTGTACTGTTGACCGTTTGTAACGCTGTTTTAACTGGAAGGTGACGTATAGAACTGCGTACTGTACATTAGCGCGTCATTTTAATCACCTCTGTCGCTGGTTAAAACTCCGTTGGGTACACCGGTGAGGGCTCTATATGCCGTTGATTAGGGATACAACGCTGGGCGCCGAATAACGGCGGTGTAAGCTGCGACACTACAGGAAGGGAAAAGATGAAATGGCGATTAAAAAGCATCAGACGCCGTCACGCGCTCCTGGAATTATTCAACATGTTGAATAATTTTTTCCACGATTCCCGGTGAAGCCGGAACTAAACCACGCCCTATAGAGCGGCGTTAACAACGCTGTTTGATCCCTAAGACGGCCAAAAAATCTTCCGGGACGCTTCCGGGAGCTCTTACCGGCTATGTGTAAAGCCCCCTGAAAGCAGTGGGTCCAAATCTCTCATCATCAACACAAGATCTTGGGTAAAGATTTATGCAACTCTGGACAGAAATAAATGCTGTGACATTACAGAAGCTTGTGGAAACGATGCCATGCGTGGGAAATAATCTTAATTCAAAGTTTCTGCTAATCATTTACTTATTTGTATTTTCGGATTCCCCAAGTCCTGCCACTGTTGGGTCCTTGAACAAGGCCCTTACCCCACAATTACTTGGATTGTATGACTGTATATATTGTAAGTCACTCTGGATGAGGGCATCTGCTAAATGCTATAAATGTAAATGAGAACAAAGCTTAAAAATGGCGTCTTTCGCTCATGTTCTAGTGGAGCAAACCAACGTGATGATGCACCAGTGCTGGCAGATATGTGGCTGCTTAAAAAGGCATTTTTCCACTAATCATAACCATATATATGAATATATTTGAAGCTTAAAATAAGTGGAATCGAAATTCTATTTATTTTTTTATTGGGTACCCGATTCTTGGAATTTTGGAACCGGTTCCCAAATCGTAACCGGGTCTCGATACTCAACCCCACATGGAAGTGCGTGAAACGAACACGCAAATGGTCGCTACAAGAACTACACATGTCGTGTCAGATCCATACAGATGGTTTAGGCTCTCCAGACTTGCTACTGCTACTGCTGCTCCCTGCACTGCCTCCTTTGCTATGTTTCAGCCGATGTTTGCGTTCTTTCTGAGAAACAATGGAAATGTTACTCTGTGCCTTGTCATTGTTGTCCTGGTTCTCGTGCATGTTGTCGTGGTTATTAGTAGCATGGTGCTGGAGGGCGTAGGCTTGAATGGCGGCCTCCAACTGGACAGCATCCTTGTTGATTGGCGGTGGCCGAGCGTCACTCGCGGAAGGGAAGTTGTCCTCATTGGAGCCGTACTGTTGCTGTGCCTCCTGAGCGATGTTGGCACAGTTCTGCTTGCAGGCTATCTTGGCGTTATTGAGGTCTGTGTAGGGCAGGGCCTCAGGCTTCATCACTATGTTGTAGCCTGGTGGTGCAGATGGCGTGTTCCAGGAAAAAGGATAACCCACATAATCCGCCTCCCTTACCCTGCTCCCGACTTCATCCGCCATTTCTCCTTCGCTCAGTTCAGGGGCACCCACTCCAGCAGACACGCCTCCGGATCCTAGAAGACCTAGCTGATATTCGTCCTCGGCTGTCACGGCCTGGCGTTTTCTCAGAGTGTCTTTAATGGCGCCCACTCCCAGGTGAATCATCTCCCAGACGTTGAGCAGCAGGCAAAGGCAGCTGACGCCGTACATAATGCGCAGAAAGATAGTCTTCTCTGTGGGCCGTGATACGAAGCAGTCGACACGGTGTGGGCAGGGCTCGCCTGTGCACACAAAGATGGGCGCCACATGGAAGCCATAGAGGAAATACTGGCCAGCCAGGAAGGCTGCTTCCAATATGGAGCGAGTCAATAGCTGAAGTACATACACTTTCATCAGGCCGTCATCCTGAATACGTCGCCGCCCGTCGTGCCGCACTTTGGGCTTGGGCCGTGGCGGCACAAGCTCCCTCCGTGAGTTGTCCAGTTCCGGCACCTCGTAGATCATCGGGTCATCCTCGCGCTCCTCCTCTGTGTTTTCGTGCCCTGGCTGGTGCTGACGTGCCCCAAAGTATAGCTTTCTCGGCCTCCGATGCGTGTAGCCACTTTCTGGTGCGCTCGCTGCCGGAGCGCCGGACCCAGTTCCTCGCAGGTCCTCAGTGCGCGAGATCTTGTTGGCCGCATAACCCATGTAGAGTAACGAGGGCAAGGCCGAGAGGATGATCTGGAAGACCCAAAAGCGCACGTGTGAGAGCGGCGCGAAGGCATCGTAGCAGACGTTTTCACAGCCTGGCTGGCCCGAGTTGCACACAAACTTGCTCTGCTCATCGTAGTAGATGGACTCGCCACCCACCGCTGTTAGTACGATGCGAAACACGACCAGCGAGGTGAGCCAGAGTTTCCCCACCGGAGTGGAATGGTTCTGGATCTCCTCCAGCAGACGTGTCAAGAAGCTCCAGCTCATGGTGTCGGAGGACAACGTGGCAGACAGCGTCCCAGATGGCGGAGCTCACAGACTCTACAACAGCAGAGAGAGACAGAGGTTCACGTTTAATGGCTTCAGCTTAAATAGATGACATGTTTGGAATATCTGTTAAAGATGGTAATAGTAAGGCAGGTCATTGTATAGGACATGACATTAGGTTTACTTATACAACATGTATAGCCTTGAGCACCCCTGCTCAGTTTACATTTTTTAAAATTTTCTAAATTAAATTGTTTTACACAGATCAGGTACTATTTGGGTGGTGTGTTTATTCACTGTGCACTCTATCAGACACATCTACAATATTGCTCCACCTTGGATATGTAAAGTCAAAGAGCTTATCTGTTATTGCACAGTTTGTGTTAGTCATCCTCTGATCCTTCATCAGTGCTCACATCAGTGCTTGTGCCTGGACATTTTTGGTTAGTGGTCTATTTACAGTCTAGCAGTGACACTGTTGTGTCTGTTTGACTCATAACAGCATAAAACCACCACACATCAGTGTCACTGCAGTGCTGAGAGTAATCCACTACCCAACTAGTTTCTAATATCTGGTGTTCCTGACCACTAGGGAACAGAATAAAGGGGACTAAAGTATATAGAGAAACATATGGACTAGTCTGTATTTGTTGCACTACAAAGTGCTTTAATATGGAAGGTGGAACTGATTAAATGGGTAACAATGGCAGAAACATGAAATACCTTAATAAAGTGATGAGTGAGTGTGTTACTGTGTTTTCAGATTATAAGGCGCACTTAAAATCCTTTAATTTGATCAAAAATCGACAGTTCACCTTATAATCCGATGCGCTTTATGTATGAAATTAGATCCATTCATTGATACTGTGCTTTATAATCCGGTGCGCCTTATAGTCTGGAAAATACGGTAATACTTTTTGAACTAGTCGAACTGGACAAGGATTTCCTGACCATTTGTGTGTGATTAGGTAATAAATATGAATTAATTAAAAAGGGAAGGGGGAAGAAGGGTCTTGAGAATGCAGTAATTAGTCTTGGTCTACTGAATAAAAATATGATAAATTAAATTCCTTAATTAAACTGAACATGTTGCTCATGTTATTCTGGAATACATGCATGAAGTGATTATGACCAGCACTTTGTGACAATGATGTCAGCTGGACGGTAAATCTGTTACTAATAATAAAGATACTGCCTGAGTAATGTAACTATATAAGGGAAAGTCTGAGAAATGTCAGCGAGCCAGGACAGATATGGTCGGTGTGGGAGAGAAACAAAGTAAGGAAAGATCAGAGTGATTAGGAGCTAGTATGCATTTTCAATGGCCATCTGCCTTATAGTGAGCCTTGCCCTCAAATGCACTAATAGAGGCGATCAAGCAGGAACTGAGGAGCCTGGGGTTTTCCTATTGCCACCTATAAAGGGAAATCTGGATGTTGTGCTGCTGTCCTCCAGACCTTCATCTCTAATTTGTGTCTAACCATGCCTAAGGGTGCACTAAAGGAAAAGAAAGTCCTCTCGAATGACAACTGAGTCACTCTCTCTCTCTCTCTCTCACACACAGACATTACTTAATTACAATGTGCCAACAGGGAATCCCTTACCCTCTGCTTATCTGTATCTTCCCTTCATTGGCTTACTCCCAAGGTTCAAATATAACATCCCAACACATCAAAGCTTCCTACCATCATCCTGAACACACACTTACCATACCCAACAAAAAAGTTCCAGCCGTCATCACAGACAGAATCGTATAATTATCGGTATTATGATAAATATTGAACAAAGCACCTCATATGATTAGTAATTTTTTTTATTTCTGCATAAATATGATCTAAAGCATCATCAGATTTTCACCCAAGTCCTAGAAGTAGATAAAGAGAACTTAGTTAAAGAAATGAGTCAAAATATTATACTTGGTCATGTATTTATTGAGGAAAATGATCCAATATTACATATTAGTGTGTGGCAAAAAATCTTTGACACCCCCTGTGTAGCAATAACTAAAACTAAATGTTTCCAGTAACTGTTGATCAGTCTTGCAACCCAGCTTGGAGGAATTGTATCTCATTTGTACAGAACAGCTTCAGTTCTTCAGATGTTGGTGGGTTTCCTCACATTAACTGCTCACGTCAGGTACTTCTACAACATTTCCATTGGATTAAGGTCAAAACATTAACTTTATTCTTTTTTAACCATTCTTTGGTGGAACCACTTGTGTGCTTTGGTTTGTTGTGTTGCTGCATGAGCCACCTTCTCTTGAGATTCAGTTCATGGACAGATGTCCTGACATTTTCCTTTAAAATTTTTGAAATAATTTAGAATTCATTGTTCCATCAATGATGCAAAGCCATCCTGGCCCAGATGCAGCAAAACAGATCCAAACCATGATACTACCACCACCATGTTTCACATATAGGATAATAGGTTCTTATGCTGGAATGCAGTATTTTCCTTTTTCCAAACATAACGATTTTATTTTAAACCAAAAAGTTCTATTTTGGTCTCATCCATCCACAAAACCTTCTTCCAATAGCTTTCTGTCTTGTCCATGTGATCTTTAGCAAACTACAGCCAAGAAGCAATGTTCTTTTTGGAGAGCAGTAGCTTTCTCCTTGCAATCCTGCCATTTACACCATTGTTGTTCAGTGTTATTCTGGTGGTGGACTTAGCCAATGTGAGAGAGGCATTCAGTTGCTTCGAAGTTACCCTGGGGTCCTATGTGACCTGGCCAACTATTACACACCTCTTGGAGTGATCTTTGTTGGTCGACCACTCCTGGGGAGGGTAACAATGGTCTTGAATTTCTTCCATTTGTACAAAATCTGTCTGACTATGAATTGGTGGAGCCCAAAGTCTTTAGAGATGGTATTGTAACCTATGCCAGCCTGATAAGCATCAACAACTCTTTTTCTGAGGTCCTTAGAAATCTCCTTTGTTTGTGCCATGATACACTTAGACAAATGTGTTGTGAAGAGCAGACATTGATAGATCCCTGTTCTTTAAACAAAAGAGGGTGCCCCCTCACACCTGAATATCATCCCACTGATTGAAAACACCTGACTTTAATTTCACTTGCAAATTAACTGCTAATCCTAGAGGTTCACATACTTTTGCCACTCACTATTATGTAGTGTTTTATCATTTCCCTCAATAAATAATTGACCAGGTATAATATTTTGTCTCACTTATTTAACTAGGTTCTCTTTCGACTTTTAGGACTGGTTTTCTGATTACATCTTGTGCTTGGCTTGGCCACATGTCTGCAGTACACAGAGTTATCTCATCACTCGTGCCCTCCCCCTTGGCATCGAACAGCGCACACGGTCAGCAGAATGCTCTAGTAACCATCAGTGCCAACGTGCTGTCTTCATCACTCCTACTACCTCCCTTACACTTGCTCTTTCTTTTTCTTAACACTGCACTCTGCAAAGTGGAGGTTGAACTGCGAACGGACTGCAGAATCACGATCAACAGTCACGATCAATTATTAGTGTTACAATCATCTCCAGGTCTGAGTAACCAGCAAGGCTCTAAACCACTCCCGCTAATGATGCTGCGATGTGCTGTTCTCGTTGTGGATTGTGGACTGGCTGTATAATTGGCTACCTTTCAAAAAAATAGTATCAGGCTTTGAAAACCTCAGCGTCTTGGTGGATTTGATGACTAACGTCTTGAAAACGACAAAATGTTTTATCTATGTATGTAGTAAGGCTTCACACATCATCATGTGTGCATTGAAATAATTTTATTAGATTTATTCACGAATATAAAATAAGCTGATCTTTCACTCTGACATGCTACCATTAATTGCTTTCTAGAAAATCAATTTAGTGGTATGTTGAAGAATTTATGGTTAGTGACTGAGCAACTGTTTTAGTATATAATCTATAAGACACTGTAATAGTAGATTGTTTTAAACCCTAGCCAAAGATTTCTCGCTGTTTTATGATTTAAAATGTCTTTACACATCTGCTACTTGGTAAAAATCACTCTGTCACTCCTTTATCTGCATTGCTGCTTTCAATAAATGTTGAAAGTCAAAAAATGGCTAACGAAATAGCATTTCCTTTCAGTTTCTCCAAAACTGGATATGAAAAAGCAAACAGATGTCCAACTGAGATTGAAAAACAACAAACAGAGGCTGTAATCGGCAGAATGGACTAATAGAATTCCTGACCATCTAAGGACAACTGTGCAGCTCAAAGCCTGAAAAAAGCAAGAGTATTTTACACGTGTACGTTCGAGTGCTCCAACCTGATGCAATTGTGTGTGCCAACAACTGGAATAAGGAAAGTGGGTAGAATGAACTATGAACAAGCACAAGAACAAAGAAACCTAAAACATATGGCACCCAGGAACACACCCATGAACGGAAAACGCATCTGTACGTTGAAATGCAAATATGCTCGAGACAAACTGTGTACTTACACACACTCAGACATCCTTTTTGCCTCTCCTCTTTGTCTCTGCCTCTCCACTCATCCTTCTGCACTCCTGTTTTCTTGTCTTCTCCTCTCTCAGAACCTCCTCTGAATGAACCAGGACTTGACCTTAAAACCAGCTGACGTGGACAGACCCCCCCAAATTACGCCTGCGATCTGACAACCATGTGGGACTGCAGCGTGTAGCTGTGTGTGTGCTGTGTGTGTAATGGAATGGGTGGGGGGGTTTGCATGTCCCTTTCTTGCCTTGCTCTCTCTGTGCCACTCAAACAATGGACCCCCTTTCCCCTCGTTTCCCCAAATTGGGTCAGAAAAGTGGGGAGGTGCATCTCATTCTGGTTGTCCGGACGGATAGGTGAAGTGGGGATGAGATATGAAAATAAAGGGGCGGACAGATGATTGGAGGAGGTGGTGTGGTGGTGGGGGATGGGATGGATTAAAGCCAGAATAGGGGCTCCCTTTTGCAGTGCTCTACACACATGCGTTGCTGAAGAGTATACGTTCGATAACCTTAACCTCGCTCTCCCGTTGCTCTCTTAATATTTGATTTGCTATTCATCCTCCCGTCTTTGGTCACAGTTAAAAATCTAGCCACCGGCTAATCTCTCCTCATGCTTTATCTATTCTTTCTGTACTTCGCCGTATATAGAGAAAAACCACATTACAGCGTTTTCCAGATGCCTGGAAGACACTGGTTAATCATTTAATATTAATGAAAGAAATGACTTAAAAATGATTATAAATCTATGAGGGCACTATTTGTTTCATGGTACATCACAGAACACGAGTTTTTAATAGATTAGATACTTTGCTGCATTATCTTTCACTGATTAAGCCTTCTGCAGTTTGCTTAAAGCAAGTTACAGCAAATCCTATAATGTAAAATTTAATTTGTGTCGAAACCGTTCTACATATCACTAAATGATACAGCATATAAAGCTCTAAAGTGTTTAACTTTCAATAAATCATCCCCACTAATATAAGACCTTGGAGATACAGCAGAAACTTTCCATACACTATCAAGCTTGAAATATATAACAAAAGCATATTATACTGTGAAATGCTCCACCTATGATCTAGACTCAGGCAAGGAAACATGCGGAATAAAACACTGTGCTCCATAACCTGCCGCACCGCCACAAAAGTCTGCAAGAGAAAAAGAAAATCCTCAATCAGTGAAGGCAACTGTCCTGGTGAACACAGGGCACAGGCATAAGGTGTATTCAATACTGAAATCGTTAGTCGCTCAAGCTTTTGGAAAGACGCTGGGGCATCATGGGAAATGTAGTGTGTGTAGTGAATTCTGCTCAGCAGTTTTGTTGCTCCCTGTTTTACGATGACCTGACTTACGATATTTAGACTTTACAGATGGAAATCTGTTAAACACACATTGAGAAAAAAACATACTCCAAATCAGTAGTGAGTGAGCACTCTGATGAGAAAGTCGGCAGTGCATGACGGAGTCACATGGTGGCAGTAATGAGCGCTAGGAATTATAATTAGGAAAAGCACGTCATTTTGTTTTTCACTTTCAATACATTATTCAATAAATAAACCCTTTATTTAAAAATAAGCTTTATGATAATGATTTTGCCTGACTAATAAAAGTGCTACCAACATCTTGGAGAGGCTGGCTGCTTTGCAAATGCAATTGGATCGTTTTGATGATCAAACTGGACAAGTTAAAATGGACTAGAGGTAGTCGTGGAAAAATTATTATGTCTGCCACCGTAGATTCTGGTTCTATCTACTTTCGGCTCTCTATATCAGCACAGGCCTCGGCCAAGGCCACTGCTGGGATAACAAATTCCTCCAGAGAGTTCACTGCAGAGAGACGCTCTTATGCCGCCCCATTCCCACATTTTTGTCGCTTTATTCCTGTTGCAAGTCTTGGACTTCATTGTAATGTGTATTTGTGCATAATTGTGCAGAGGTTTTTTCAGTTCCCAAACTGTACTCTTTAATGAGCATAGTCTGGGGATGTTTTTTTTCTCTCTTCCCCTCATACCCCATATATTACCCCATGTATTACTCTGTATTTTTCTAGCTTAGGGTGGCGATAAGTTCGGCTGTCACGGCGTTCTGGTGCTCCCTTTATGTGCACCTTTATGCCGAAGCAATTTCCTAGTCTGTGAATCCTGTTCATTGACAACGGCAATGAACTGATTCAGATTTAATCATCTTTATGGGTACATTTTGCTTGATACACTCCTGTGCTCGATTTTAGACACTACTGCACATGTGGCTGGGAAATGTAGTGAGGTTGCACAAAAATCATTTCGTTTTTCACTTTAAATACACCATTCAATAAATAACACAAGATATTTATAAAACAGGATTTATGTTAATGTTTTTTCCCAACTGTAGTTTAATTTATGTATTTTAATCTTACTTAAGGGTACATATCACTCTTGACACTCTCCTGTGCTTGATTTGGGACGTGGCAGGAATGATGAGCCCTGGGCAATGTAGTGAAGAAATGTCACGGTCGTGTATAGTATTAAATGTGTAAGGAACGCTTTGCTATGATATATACATTATATATTAAACTCCACAATTTATGATAAATACAACTAATGGCAATCTTGGAAGATCTTTCAATTGTTTAACTTTGTAGAAAAAATCACAGACATGCCACAAAGCTCTCATTTTTCTAAATTCCAACCTTCTGGCATTAAGAAAAAAATTAAAAAAAGAAAGAAATATAATTGTTGTAGTCAAGTCACAAGTGCTCTTTTTAGATCAAGTAGAGGAAAAATGATGGAATCACTCTGTAATTTGCAGTTCTAAAACAAACAAAATGGGATTTACATACAAAAAAGCTAAACAAAAGCTATCATTAATACCTAAACAGAAAAGAACAAGGTTACAGTGGGCTAAAGAACAGCAATCATGGACTGTGAATGTCTGGATGAAAGTGATCTTCAGTGATATATCACAAATCTGTATTGGGCAAGGTCATGATGCTGGAACTTTTGATTCATGCTGGTCTAATGTAATTTATGAAGATAAAGAGAAGACGTAATTTCCACAGTCATTGATGATATGAGCCTGCATGTCAGATAAAGGCATGGGGAGATGGCAATCATTACATCATCAATAAACGATTACATCATTAACTTATTCCATCATTTTAAAAGGATTTATGGTGATGATGTCTTACTTCTTTAAGATGATGATGCAGCTTGCCATAGGGCAAAAGATGACAAAACTCCAGTTGAAAATCTCTGGTGGAAATTGAATAAAATGCAATAAGAGGCAACTGGAGCCAGACTGATGAAGAATACTGTTTGTCATTAGTTAAGTCCATGCCTCAGAGAATTCTAGCTGCTATAAAAGCCAGAGGTGGTGCAATAAAGTACTAATAGTGCAGTGTTTTTCTGATGCTTCCATCATTTTTTTCCTCTATTTCTTTCTTTTTATTATTACTTCTTAATGCCATAATATTGAAATAAAAAAATAGTTTTGTAGCATTTATTGTTTATTTTTCTACAAAGTTAAACAATTGAAAGAACATCCTCCAGAAGAGGTGATTCCATACTTTTTCCAGGAGTTGTAACAAGACTCCATGGTTTGTATTGTGTGACCACAGACCAAGCCCCTGACCCAAGGACTTGAAAGCCTCTGGGAGTCATATACAGACATCAATTCATATTCATTCATTATTCATGTTTATATATTGCTTGCCAATATGGGCATTACCCAAGGCAACAAGGACCCGCACATTTTCTGGACTATTATATGTGTGTGTGATTCACACCAATAATAAAATAAATGCACCATAAGTTTCAGACCCAGTGTGCCCACTGAATGGAAATGCAATGCCATCTTGCTCATTCATGCTCTGATCTCCTCTTCAGGCAGAATTTCGACCTTAAAGATCACTAATAGTTGATGCACTACTACTGATACACCCATCAGGCATAACATCATGACCATCTCCTTGTTTCTGCATGCATTGTCCATTAATTCATCTACACTAACCATTTAGATGCACTTTGTAGTTCTACTATTAGAGACTGTAGTTTATCTGTTGCTGTGCATAATTTGTTAGCCTCCTTTCACCCTGTCCTTCAGGGGTCAGGAACCCATAGGACCACCACAGATCAGGTACACTTATGATAGTGGATCATTCTCAGCACTGCAGTGACACTGATGTGTTGGTGGTGTGTTAGTGTGTGTTGTCCTGGTACAAGTGGATCAGACACAGCAGTGCTGCTGGAGATTTTACACATTGTGCTCATCCACTGTCCATTCCATTAGGCACCTTTCTTGTTGTTTCGGCTTGTAGATGTAAATTCAGAGACAGTGGCTCATTGTTGTTGCACACTTTGTGTTAGTCATTCTCTAATCCTTCATTAGTGTTCACAGTATGCTGGTGGCTCCATATTTTTGGTTACTGAGGTCAGTTTTCAGTCCCAGACAATACAGTGAACCTATATGGTAAGTGGAGCTGATAAAATGGACAAGAGGTGTAGAAACAGGGAGGTGGTCATAATATTCATGCTCAGGTCCTCTAAGAGATTCCCAACATGTTCAGTTTATTTATTCAGTCCTTAACTCTCCTATACAGGTAGCATAAATGTGGTGAGAAAAACTTGAGAAAAGTCTGGTGAGGAAAGTTAATCTGTTGGAGTAAATTGGCTACAAAACACAAATAAACCAATTAAAACCAAGAAAGCTAGTACAAGAAAAGTGAGAAAGGGAGCATCTGTTAAGGTTATATAATGATAGTAGTTGAGGGGCAAAGCAATCCCCCATGGGGGTTGCTTGTGCAAAACACAAACACAAACGTGCACCACTTCATCATCTGCTATTGTATATTTATTTCATTAAATACTGATGGTGCTTGAAAGTTTATGAAGTCTTTAGAATTTTCTATATTTCTGCATGAATAAAACCTAAAAACACCATCAGATTTTCACCCAAGTACATAATGTGGCAAAAGTATGTACTCTATGATTGTTTTCAATCAATGGGATGACATGTATGAATATATGATGGCCTGTAGTGTTTATAGGACAGGGATCTGTCAAATTATGATCTTCAAAACATGTTTGTGGAAGAGTATGAAGGCACAAACAAATGAGATTTCTGAGTTGATGAGAGTTGATGCTCATCAGGCCAGAATAGGTTACAAATCCTTTCCAAAGGCTTTGGACTCCACCAATCCAAAGTCAGACATACTATGTAGAATTGGAGGAAATTCAAGAATTCTTACTTTCCTTAAGAGAAAGAAAACTCCAAGCGCTCCAAGTGAGATCACAAAGAAACTCACATTGGCTAATGTTAATCAGAAAAACACCATCTGGGATTGTGGTGGTCTAGTGATTAAGGTACTGGACTATATACCAAAAAGCCCAGGATTCAAGTCCCATCTCTGCCAAGCTGCTCTTGTTGGGTCCCTGAGCAAGATCTATAACCAACAACTGCTTGGATTGCAAGACTGTATCAATTGTAAGTCCCTCTGGAGAAAGACGTCTACTAATTGAAGTAAACGTAAATTTACTATCAGTAGAACTTAACAACAATGGAGTGCATATCAGGGTTGCAAGGCAAAAGCCACTTCTCTACAAACAGAACACTGCTGCATATATACCATCTGCTAAAAATCACGTCGACAACATTTAAAAACAAAAACTATGAAGAACTGCATTACAGTTTTCATCAACGAATAAAATGAGATAATGTCCCAAATATTTTTTTTTATATTTGACTCATTATTTGCTCTTCGTCATATGTTGGGGACATTGGGACAAAAAAAACCCCACAAGAATTTAAAAATCTAAACTTATTATTTGTAATAACTGATAGCCAACTAAATCATAAATAACAATAAAAAGA
>JAVSBU010136150.1:0-12855 GCA_033118015.1 Loricariichthys derbyi
TGCGGAGAGATAAAGGGACAGAGTTCCACAGCTTAGGGCCCACGACACTAAAAGCTCTATCACCGTACTTCTGGAGTTTAGCAGTCGGTACAGCTAAAAGATGAGCATCAATGGACCAGAGTGCACGAGAAGGAGTGTAAGGGGAGACTATATCAGAGAGATAAGACCGTGCCAACCCATGAATGAACTTAAAAACCAGTAGTAAAACATTAAATTTGATACGGTCAAGAACAGGAAGCCAATGAAGGTCTTTTAAAATTGGAGTAATGTGATCCCATTTTCTGGACTCTTGCAGCTGAGTTCTGGATGTACTGCAACTTCTTAAGGCTGCTGGCAGGAAGCCCAATTAGCAAAGAGTTGCTGTAGTCGAGTCAAGATGTAATAAAGGCATGAATCAGGGTCTCTGCTGCAGAGTCAGTCAGGGAAGGGTTTAAACGGGCAATATTTTTCAGATGAAAGAATGCTATTTTGGTGATGTTATTTATATGAGCATCCAGAGAGAGGGTGGAATCCAATATGAGACCTGTGCCACAGTGGAAGAAATGAAACCAGGTAGTACACTTTTGACCAATCTTATTGAGCGTTGACGATGATGTAATAAGAATGGCTTCTGATTTACTGTTGTTCAGCTTTAAAAAGTTACTGGACAACCATTTTTTAATATCAGCAAGACATTGTAGCAGAGTGTCAGGTGGCAACACATTTGAAGGCTGAGTGCTGATGTAGATATCAGTATCATCAGCATAAAAATGGAACTGAAGGCCATGTTGCCGGATGATATTGCCAAGAGGGAGCATGTAGATGTTAAAAAGAATAGGTCCCAAAACCAAGCCCTGGGGAACCCATACTCTAAAGGAATAATGTTAGATGTAAAACCATCCAAAGCGACAAACTACTTCCTGCCAGTAAAATAAGACTTGAACCACCCCAAGGCTGTGCCAGTGAGCCCAAGCCAGGATTCCAGCCGATAGAGGAGCACATCATGGCAGACTGTGTCGAACACTGCAGTGAAGTCAAAGAGAACAAGGATGCTCACCTGTCCAGAATCTGCTGCCAACAGTAAATCATTCATAACCCTAACCAGGGCTGTCTCAGTGCTGGGTTTTGTTCTAAAACCATATTGAAATTGTTCCTCATGAGATGGTCCTGAAGTTGTGTTGACACACAGCGTTCCAGTATTTTACTCAGGAAAGGGAGGTTCGAAATAGGACAATAACTATTAAAATCAGCAGGAGGTAATCCACACTTCTTTAAAACCAGGGTAATAGCAGCCAAGGGAATCAATCCTGAGCTGAGGGAAGCATTGATAACCCTGGCAATGAGTGGCCACATAGCTGACAGACATGCCTTCAGTAAGGGAGTAGGAAAGGGGTCTAAAACACAAGTAGTCGATCGAGCCCCTTTGATAAGACCAGCAATAAAACTTATCAACCGGGTTAAAATCAGATAACAGAGTTACAGCTAAAAGTTGTGGTTCTGGGTAGTCCAAAGAGCACGGAACAGACTGAAATGAAGAATAAATATTCTTCACCTTCTCAGTAAAAGACATCAAAAAGTCATTACAAAGAGCTGATGAAGGGGTTAACGGAAAGCTATTAGCAGGTTGCAGGAGCTTGTTTATGGTAGAAAAGAGTGTCCTCACATTGCCCTTGCAATTAGTAATGCTAGTGGAGTGGAATTCGGCCTTGGCCTTTAGTAAAGCAGCTTTATACACCTGAGTGTGATCTTTATAAGCAAGCTCATGAACTGTCAGACCCGTTTTCCTACTAAACCACTCTAACGGCCCTTAGCTTTCTATAGCCTAAACTCAGGAGTGAACCAAGGGGCAGAGTTTCGGAAGGTCACAACCTGAGTCCGAAGAGGATCATGAAGATTAAGAGATGTGGTAGCAGCAGTGTTGTACTGATGAACCAAGACCTCAGGTGATGATAAAATCTGGGGGATCAAAGCAAGGGTTTTCAAAGTTGAGTCTCCTTGCTTCGTATCTTGCCTCTGGAGAAGTGATGATTGTTTAACTTCAAGTCCTCGTTATGTTTTTCATAGGATACTAATCCCATGTTGTTATGGTTCTAGTCTAGGGTTCTGGTTCTGTCCATTAGCCACAAACCAGTGACACCGCAGTATAGGGTTGAATTTGTCATCTGTTTCATCTTTGTTGAATTTCGCCTCACCTGGGGATTTTACATCACTTGTTTGACTTAGCAGTACGAAATTGGACATTGTGAATCAGAAGTGAAGTTACGGTGTGCTTTTGTAATATACATCCATGGAAAATCCCTTGAACTCTTCAGATCCTATCTTATTTCACTGAACTGAGCTGAACTGATTGATCGGTGCGTTTTCTCTCTTTATCAGATGTGAACGAGTGCGAGGAGACGAATGGAGGCTGCGAGGCGCTGTGCAGCAACACTATTGGCAGCTTCTACTGCAGGTGTCCTGAAGGACAGGAACTGAAGGACGATGGCAAGGCCTGCCAAGGTCAGCTCTAGATGTCTAGATTTGTTTTTGGGATCCATTTGTCCATATGATCATTATGTATGATCTAACGTTGCTTAAGACTTTTGCACAGGACTTTATATGAGTGCACCTTCCTGCACTTGGCCCTTCTCCTTATCTTCTCTTTCTTTTTATTCTCCTCCCCACTAACCCTGAATACCATTTGTTTCAGGAATGTGTATGCTAATCGACCCCAGACTCGAGTTAAGGGCACAGGAGGTTAATGTTGGCCAGGCCAGTTTAATATGCACATAGGCATGTGGTTCCTCAGAAACAGCAGGATGTACTGGATGCACTCTGAACAGGAGATCCATCCCAAAACAATTCAGTGTTAATAAAGCAGAGACATGGATGGTGATATCAGACTTTCTAAAGTCTGGCTGTGTGAAGTCTCAAAATAAACTCTTCCTTTTTTGGTGGGTCAAAAAATACAACTGTTACAGTGATGAATTGCTGTACTTTAGGTTGAAGTATTATTTATAAAGCAATATTTAGTGACATTTCCCACACATTCCTTTCTCCTTGTGTATGGGAGGAAAAATAATGTGGACCACCAGCTCTAACCAATCAGAAAATGAGGGCAAATTCAGAATGACACCTTTTGAAACGTACCATAGTGGACTTTTCAAGTGAGTGGAAATTGTATACAGGGGTAAATTGGGGTGCTGCATCGGTGGTGAACACAGTATTTAGGAGAATGTGAATGCAAAATTTGGAAAAGATCTAGGAGTGGTTGCCCAGTCCCCATATTTTCTCTAGATTAAATACACTTTTTTTTAAATACACTTTAAAAACTTTGAGCTGGAAAGCTCTAAAAATGAATGAGATGTAAGTTTGTCCCTTTGCTTCCACAGCAACCTTCACTAGATTTTGAAACATGACTGTGAGGTCGGGACATTGGTCATTAGGGAGTTAAGGTCAGTGCTCAGTGCAAACCAAGATGCAGCCAAGTTCTTATTAGAAGATGGAAAACAATTTCATATCAGACTTGATTTTAGGAAGGTAAGAGGGGCAGATTTTGACAAAACTAAGCTGTTGAAAGTGAATTTTGTGCTGCCTTTTGATCACGTATGGATCCTTGAGATGAACGCCCTGAGGTTATGTGTAAGATTTTCTAAGCATTCTGAACGCATATGGAAAGTAATTCAGCACCGTGACGAAAAAGGGAAAATATAAAAGACAAATGCGGTGAAGATGTGCAGGAATTCGACGTTAACCTCCGGTCACGTTACCTGGCCAGACTGGGTCATGTTTATTAGTACAATATGTTTGGCAGGAGAAGAAGAAATAATCCTCAGCAGTGCCTCTTAATGATGAGTGAATGACATCACGGCGAGATTTGCTCATCTATCTTATGCTTGACTCGTCTCATCAGGAAGGTCAGAAGATTGATGATGTCTGTTGTGTACGATCATGTTTTTGCTTGTTGCTCTCTATCTCTCTGGCTTACGTAAAATGTAATCAGATTATCTTTCAGCACCTCATTATTGTCGTGTTAGAGTTTCCTAGTGGTCTCAGACTTTTGGCCTCTTGCATCTCAGCAAGTTTTGCTGGTGCATTACATATTTTGCATCCCAGGTACAAACGATGCATCTCATATGATTCAGACTTCAGACTGCTCTCTGAAACGTCAAAGGCACTCTGGCTTGCCAGAGTACTGACAGCTGCAACAGATTTTGGCTGTGTTTAAGCAGTTCATTGTTTGACCTTGATGTTTAGATCTTTGCTCTGGAAGTTTTTACTCATGCCTTACTTTCACCTTGCATTTGTGCCTCCAGAGGTCTGCATGTTGTTTCCTTTATCCTTCTCTCTCTCTCATTTGGTGTTCCTCAGGATCCTTCCAGCACTTGAGGGCTCATTGCTTTGAGTTTGAGTTTCGCTGCAGTTCTCCAGCAGCGTAGCTTGATTACACATACCTGCTTTATTCGCAGGTTAACAGTCTTCAGCTGTGTTATTACAAATATTTCTCTAATAAAAATGATTGATTACAAACTTGTGAACCCTAGAGAGTTTTGCATGCGCTAATTGTTCTCGATTGTGAATTCAGATCGTAATCACACAATTTAGTGAAGCAGAAAAGACTGCTTAGTTTCGGGACTGAATTGGTATAATATTAAGCCATTAAAGGCGATTCAGGTTGGAGAAGAGGAGGGGTTGAACATGAAGGAGGCCTGAGACTGAGAGAGAGTCAGTGTTGGAAAGTATAAATACAGTAAATGAGTGAGAAAGAGAGAAATCAGTCTGTGTTCTCTTTGAAACTCTCTCTTTATTTATCTGTGGTGTCCATCATCCAGACTGAAGTGTTTTCCAACATGTGGTTAGTGTTTTATCTGTTCTGCACTGGGCTTCGTCTCTTCACTGTTCATTCTGCGTATTATTCTGGTTATTGGAATTATTATAGGAGCTGCTACAGGATGCCATGCTTGAATCTCTATAACAGGTACAACATGGGATACCTGACAAGAGGTGAGTGCTGATGGGTTTAATGAGGCTTCAACACTGATTATAAATTTCTGAATCTAAAGGGTCGGCGCATATTATGTATGTAGGTTTCTTATAATGTATTATTATAGTATGTGTATATTGGTGTGATTTCAGGCTCCCCCTCAGTCTTGGTGTCACTTTTCACGGTTTTAAAGCTTTACTTTATTTCCACTTATTTCATGTCTTTATTGATTAATATTATTGTATTACATTCCTTTATTCATGCTTGATTGTTAAAAGGTGGAACGATTTCAAAACCACCTTGATACTTCAGTGGCTCTGGAAAATACAGTAAATGTATGTTTTGGATCTGTACATTTATTATTATTACCGTTGCTCTCATGTTTAAAGTAAACCTAGTTATGTTCAGCAGGGGTAATTTGTCAGATGGTTCCAATTCACCCACATTTATTCGCTAATCAAAGCAGATTGTATGGATGACCGTGTGGTGATCATTTCGAAATCGAAGCAAAAGGGTGCCAAGGTAAACAAAACGAGGTTGCTTCTCCTGCAGTGGCGTAATCATGATACAGGGATTGGTTCGGGCAAAGGTGCTTCTAACACAAGCTTCTTTCATTCCTTTTGGAGAGGACGGCGCTTACACTGGCACAAAGGTTCACAGCTCATGTTTTATGAGAAAGCAGTCTGAAATTTATGGTAAGGTAACACCAGCTGAGAAATCTGGCAGAAGCCACTTTAGGAAAGTATCCTTCCCAGTGGGAATGTGCACCCTCAGGAGCTCCAAGTCCTGGAGTTGTAATTCGTGGTAGTTGGCATATTCAGATTCTGTGTTCCTTGTTCTTGAACCAGACGGTGAAACAACAACTTGGAACTGGGATTGATGATGATGAACTAATACAACATTACTGAACGCTACTTGGGGTCAGTAGGAGTTTTGGGTAGATCTTCTGGTTTGCAGTGAATGAAGAACGGCTATCAACAATAATAAAGTGGTTTTGTATTCTTCATATGATTTAAAACCAGTTTATTTATTATTTATTGTCGGCTGACAGTTGTTAGTTCCCTTAAGAGCGAGACATCTTGAGAATCCTGTGGTTAAATCATCCTGACTTTGGTATTTTATACAGCAAGAAATGTCATTGGGATATTTTAATAAAACCAGATGGTCTTTAGATTAATCTTCTGTTTAAGGGGAGCGTTAATAACTGTTTATGAACTGCAGAGCTTTCCATGGCTTACGGTCATCGTATGAGAGGTAAAAAACAGATGGGCAGGAGTAAATACTTGAACACCTTTTTCAAGATCCAAATCGTTATGGCCAAACAACTGGGTCAGACATCTCCTAAACCATGACCCCACCACAGGGGGTTGGTCACCCAAGACACATTAGTTCATTGGGCAATGAAGGCTATCCCTTCTTTCCCATCATTACAGGCAACCGTGAATTCTCTTGCCATCACCTCACCAGAGATGGGATCTCAACCAAAGAGGCTTGGCCGTAGAGCTGTAAGGTTTGGGTCCCTGTGTGTGTTACTTTGACAGTTCAGTTCTGAATACCATGGGAACTGCCATTGCAAACGTTTTTGTTTCCTGCTGTTTCAAGAGGTCATGGGAAAGTGCTATAATTTATCTCAGGCAGTAAACTTGCTCTAAATGAGGCATGAGGCTCCTATAAACCACGCCTCAGATCAGTTTTATTGTAAATAGTACGTTGTTTGATAAGCGCCCGTCTCAGAGGCTTAGAGAAGCTTTGGTCACCTTTCAGTCAGGCATGAAATCACGGGTCAGGCTGCCACTGTTTCACACGGTTGACAGGCTGCTTATATTTGTGAAGAACCAAGCCGACGTGATGTCCCTAAGCTTCACGGTTCACAAGAGTTTGAAATTCCTCCAGTTATTAAGACATGGTCAGGTCTCTTCAGGTCTCACCGTTCGTATTATCATCTGTTATCAGTTTGTATTGAGCAGATGTTCTAAAGTTCTAAAGAAATTATGTTCTAAACACATAATATGCAGCAAGATCCAAGATCTGAGGGTTTGGAAATCTCCCAGCACTTCAGAACATACTCATGATATGGATACCACAGACATCAACACGTTATTGAAGGTGTCTGTGACTTGTTCCTACAGATATTGACGAGTGCCAGATTCATAATGGAGGATGCCATCATAAATGTGTGAACACCCATGGCTCTTACCACTGCCAGTGCGACCCTGGCTTCAGGCTGCACGTGGATGGACGCACCTGTATTGGTAAGAGGATGCTGTTATAACCTATTTAGAGCTGGACATTTTTAAGTGGTAAATCTTTTAAGCTTCAGACAGTTTGGACAATGATTTTGTGGGAACAGTTTAGGGAAGGCCCTATCTATTCCCAGCACACAAAGCAAGGTCTATAAAGGCATGAGTTTTGCTAGTGGAGAGCCTTGACCTCAACCCCTTCGAACAGCTTTGGGATGAATGGAGATTGTGAGCTTTCATCCAACGTTCTTCTGGATGAATTCAACCAGACAGTAGCTAGAAAGGGACGAACTTTTTGGCACTTTTATCTCTTCTACAAGGTTCCAAGTCAGACCATGGTAGTGCCTTATTTGTGTCTGTAATTGGTGAATGTGTTGAAGGGCTTGACTTTGATTTTAGGAAATACTGTTAAAAACCTCAACCAAGCCCTGTTCACATTAAGGATACTGAGATTGTTAAGACATACATCTTTAATATAGTGATGCTGTCGATTCTGTGTGTTAGGCGTTCACACCTGTGACCTCGCCAACGGAGGGTGCGAGCACATTTGCGTCCAACAGTCCGCATCCGAGTTCCAGTGCCGATGCCGACCCAAGTACAGCCTGGCGGCGGATGGCAAGCACTGCACCCGTGAGTGTTCTTTGTGTCCGCTTAAGTTGTCCTTCTACTAACTCAGGAATCTGGCTGTGACGTGAGCTCTGAGGTTTATACATCCCATCCTGTGCTGTCGGCTTTATTTCCAGACATTTACATACTTCAGTGAAGTATAAAGTGGGGATGAGAATGTGCCATTTTAGCTTTGACCCACTGGCTCCATTATGGAGACCTTACGACTCTTTGGCTAATTACTGTAGGTCTAGGCCTCTTGGCTGGATCCCAGATGAGCAGCCAGAGGTCAGAGTGGCAAGGAAAAACTTCTGTGTAAAGAAGAAGCCTTTAGACGAGGCTCAAAGGAAGAATTAAATTCTATGATAACGTAGTCATCCTTCTAAGTTTTGTTGTTCTAACTCTCTAGCAGAAAACCCTTGCTCGTTGAGGAATGGAGGCTGTTCTCAGGGGTGCCGCAGCGACGGAGGCCGCGCCCTCTGCGAGTGCTACCCCGGGTACATGCTGGCAGACGATGGCAAGAGCTGCATAGGTAGATCACTGTAGACTTCTCTATCTAGATGATTACTAGCGCATTTGTGTGACCATTTCTTATCGTGTGTGTATCAGACATTGACGAGTGTCAGACGGTACAGTGTGCCCACGGCTGCCGCAACACCAGAGGCTCGTTTGCATGTGTGTGTACCGCCGGCTACGAATTGGGAGCGGATGGAAAGCAGTGCTATCGTGAGAGAATGTTTGTTTTTCTTCAACACTCTGTAGCTATATGATAGCTTTTGCTACTATGTAATAGAGTTGGGGGACTTGAGTTGCATGACTCAAGTTAAGAAAGATGAGTAGCAAATTTAAGGACTTGTTGGTAAAAGGCTTGACTTAACTTTGGCTTAGAATTGAGACCGATTTTTTTTAAATATTTGCATTTTTAGGTGTTGAGATGTTTTTTGGGGATTTACCTTTGAAACCTGATTGCGTGACTTGCTGGAAACCTTGCAATCCAGATGGGAAACCAGCAGAGACAAACGTAGAGAGAAGCTTGTAACATGGAAGAGGCTTTTCCCAAAAATAGTTAAGTTTGGATTCAAGGACTATCAATGAAATTAAACAATGAAAGCTAGACACTCTAGCTTAAAAATCAGTGACACGACCACCACAGAATCCAACTTCATCCACTACTGCAAAACCTGCAAAGAAAGGGACGTGACTGTGTCTTTTAAGCTAACTTTTTGTCCAGGCAAACTTTGGCAAGAACTATAATGTTACGTTATTCAAGATATTTAAATTATTTAATATATTTATGACTGCAGTAACTGGAGTTAGAGCCCTAATCATTTTGAATGACTTGACTTGAGAATTGCTCAACTTGTAGCAGGGACTTGATTTACTTGAATATTACCACAGTCACTTGGGATTTGCTTGAGTTTTGTGACCTACTCCCTCCTCTAGTTTGTAATAATTAAAAGTTTTACAAACGATTTTAATCAGGAGCAGCACATGAAAGCTGTTCTCACACATCTCGTAGAGGGGAAACAGCACCGTTAAACTGCTGTCACACAGTAATGAGCAATTCACAATCCGTGTTGTATATAAATGAGAAGGAATATTGATAAGGGGACCATTTTGGACACAGCTATGGGCTCATTGTGATTGTGAGCATCGTAAATGTGAATATTTTAGTGTCCCAGCACTGTCCCCTGTTTAATCTGCTGATAACCTTTGCTCATGTGTGACAGGGATCGAGATGGAGATTGTGAACAGCTGTGAGACTGATAATGGAGGATGTTCGCACCACTGCGAGCACTCCACCAACGGCCCACTGTGTAGCTGCAACCAAGGCTACCGGCTTGAGGACGATCTCAAGACTTGCATCGGTACAGTCCACTGAATCGCCTTTCAGTTACCATTTTGTCAGGTGCCGTGTCGTTGCTCTAAAAGTTTCTCCTTTTCAGACATAGACGAGTGCAGAGACGGTAGCTCCTGCTGTGAGGAGGACTGCATAAATTACCCAGGGGGGTATGAGTGCTACTGCTCCGCGGGCTACCGGCTCAACTCAGACGGCTGTGGTTGTGACGGTGAGTGAGGTATTAAATAAATGCCCATGTAGAGTCCGGTGAAATAGTTCATTCTATTTGTGACCTATTGTTCAGATATAGACGAGTGTCTGGCTCAGAACGGAGGCTGCGATCACATTTGCCAGAACACTGCAGGCTCGTTCCAGTGCTACTGCAGACGTGGGCATCGCCTCGATGATAACCGGCTAGCTTGTACCTGTAAGTGTCTGTACAGAAAAGGGATCATTTGTTTGGTAGTTTGGTAAATTTTGATGCGTAATTGTGTGTGTTGTCAGTGATGGATGGAGCAGTCAAAGCTCTGAGCATCGGGCAGGAGGAGAAGTCTCAGGTGGAGTTGACTCTGCTTACGGATTATGAGCCGCTGGAGCTCTATGATGACTACGAGGAGGATGAAGGAGAACTGCGTGCAGAGAGCACACTATCTGAAACATTTGGTTAGATATCAGTCCCTGTAGGGCCATTTATTGGTAGAGGGGGTTCCTCCTACCAACACGTTCCTTTAAGGAATGATCAGTTTAGGATGAGGATGAACTCATGTGTGAACGATCCGTCTCTCTGCCTCTCTGCAGTTTGTCTGAACCACACGTTTGGCTTTGACTGCAGTTTGACCTGCGAGGACTGTGCAAACGGAGGAGTGTGTAACATATACCGGAGTGGCTGTGACTGTCTGGATGGATGGACCGGGATTATCTGCAATCAGAGTGAATAAAACATTTTGTTTATACCATTTATTTGCATATACACCTATTTACGAGGTATTGCTCTTCCAGTAAGCACCGCTTAGTAAGGTCAGCAGGTAACACCGTTCCTTTGAAGAGGGGTGGCGATAGGGGCCAGGCCTGAGGTAACGGGAGGGGGTGGCCAACAGTTAGGGATATAGTTTTCTCCTATGGCCCCGCTCCTTTTTAATGCACCCTCCAAGTGACTACGGAGTCGTCTTCCCAGCACTTTTATGTCGTCGCTTGGTTGGGAATCGAGTGTAAATGAACTCTGGATTCAAGTCCTGGGACCACTCTGGAAAAAATTAAGCGCTGCCTAATACTGTTTCTATCGTTTTATATTTTATAGGTATGTATGTGTTTATGTCAAAAGGAATGTTTTTATTTTTTATTTTTTATTATGCCACAGCATGTCCTGATGGCTGGTTTGGCCTGAACTGTTCATTCCAGTGTAAGTGTAAGAATGGAGGGGTGTGTGATCCTGTGACTGGGAGCTGTCGCTGCCCCCACGGTGTCGGTGGAGAGCACTGTCAGCACGGTCAGTCAAAACGCTACAAACTTACAGCACAATCAGTCTGGTTCAGTCAGGTTCAATTTGCTAATCGTTCTTATAAAATATTGTTATTCATTTTCCTCCTTTCTCAGGTTGTCCTAAAGGTCTGTACGGGAAGCAGTGTAACAAACAGTGTAACTGCGCCAACAACGGGCGATGCCACCGTACGTACGGGGCCTGTCTGTGTGACCTGGGCCTGTATGGACGCTTCTGCCACCTCCGTAAGTATCTGAGCCATTTTGTTACACTTTATGAGGTCGAAAACGGTTCGGATTCACCCACCGTCTCGTCCCGCAGCTTGTCCTAAGTGGGTGTTTGGAGCAGGCTGCTCTGAGGAGTGCAAATGCATCCAGGAGAACACGCTGGAGTGCCATCGCAGACATGGCACCTGTGTCTGCAAGCCTGGTTATCGGGGAGAGACGTGTGAAAAAGGTTGGCACCTCCATCGTATATGATTGTTACATCATTACTTGAAATGTCCTGGATATTTTTATCCCTTTTCTTATCCTTTCTCATTTTCTGTGCTAATTTAATGATTCATTAAAATTTGATTAACTCTTCTTGTGTGCAGAGTGTGACGCAGGTTTCTATGGACCGGGCTGTGAGAAGAAGTGCTCATGCCCACCTGGGGCAGTGTGTGACCCTGTAGCTGGGGTTTGCGAGCAGTGGTGTCCGGCCGGGAAGAAAGGAGAGCGATGTGAGGAGGGTGAGTTTAGGGTAGAGAATTATAGCATAAAAACATCTCCTTATGGAGGAGGTGCTTGAAATATAACTCTCTGCTCTTACAGAGTGTGCAGATGGGAGGTTTGGGATTGGCTGCTTTCAGACATGTGACTGCTCAGGTGCACCGTGCGACCCTGTGGGCGGGCAGTGCAGATGCCCTGCTGGGAAGACTGGGAGTCACTGTGAGGAAGGTGAGCTGGCACCACATGTCCATCTAACGGTTATATCAGATCCACATTCTGCCCTGAGCATCCCGTTCAGAGTGCTGCAAGAGTTAAATAATAAAGATTAATTAGTAGGCTTTAATATACAGACCTTATCTAGCCTTATCTCTCCACAGAGTGTGCTCCAGGGCAGTGGGGCGTGGACTGTAAGCAGACATGTCCATCATGTGAAAACGGAGCTGTGTGTGATAAACACAATGGATCCTGTCTCTGCAGGCCCGGATACCTCGGCCGACACTGCCAAAACTGTGAGAATGCCGTCCCTTCAAATTATCTTAGAACTAGAAGTAATAAAATCCCACTGGAGGTTGTGCTGAACTGTTATGTAATTTTGGGACAGTGTGTCCAGCCGGACGTTTCGGCCAGGGCTGCCAGATGAAGTGTGTGTGTGAGAATGGTGGGCGATGCCACCCCGTGACCGGGCGCTGCTCCTGTGTTCCAGGCTGGACCGGACACAACTGCAGGAAAGGTAATGCAAAAGTCTTAGGCCACCATTAGATTTGATATTTTACAAATTGTATAAGATTTTCTTTTTCACAGAACTATTTATGTAATTAAGAATTAAATGATGCATAGTATTGAATCCAGGTGTAAAATGAAATATTAAATGTAATTTTCTTATCAATAAAAGTAATTGCAGTTGATATAAATACTGGATTTGTTTTGCAATTGATTCTATTATATGCAATTTATGTATTTCTAATTTAAAACACATTTATGTTTATTGCATGCTTATAAACATATAATAAGATATGATATTGTATTAATTTATATTATAT
>JAVSBU010136255.1:0-12851 GCA_033118015.1 Loricariichthys derbyi
CGCATCTAAGGAAACTTAAGGTTTCGTCCAGAGGAAAGCGGTAGTAGGATATCGTTTTATTGACATCATTTCTGTTGTTACAACACGGGACACAACACTGTACCATCGCTACTGTAGTTTGGCTTGGACACGCGATGACGTAGCCACTAGCCGTCCCTATAGAATTGCTCTTAACCCATCATACGCCTCATGAACGTAGGCGCATGCGCCGTATTGCTTCTCTAGCTGGACAGTTTTTGACCGGTACAGGTTTCCACAGCACACTGACAGCGAGCTAATCTCAAAGAGTGCAATTGATCGGTTCCTCAGAGGTCATTCTGCTTCAGAATTCTCCTTTAAACCTGGCACATGGCCGGAGAAACGGTACGGACGGTAAATATAACTCTTAATTAATCAAATGAGTTATTCTGTGGTGATTAGAAGCGAATAGTTTCTGCTAGTTTGTTAGCATTGTGCAGTGATAATAATTACACCGAGCTTAGTCAGAACGTTAAACTTATGTAACTGTTTTAGCGTGGATTGATAATATAAACTCTTTATTTACGATATTCTGTGGAGAACCATGAGATTTAGCTTCTCAGTGACGATAATGTTAAGTTTATTTTACACACTCCAGATGTAGAACATATCAGAATCATTAAGTACATTTTGGAAACTAATATAATAAACGCGTTATTAAATATTTTTCTTTAATGATTAATAATGACAAAACAGATGGCGACTGACATAAGGAACCGTCTAACGTGCGTGATAGATACAGAAACGAGTCACGAAAATAAATGAATCAGTAAACGAATCTGCACTGAGTCGATTCTTTTGAACTGAATCAGTGAATCGTTCAGTAAATCAAACCACCTTGACCCGAGTTCATATGTGCTGGGTCGACTGTCATAGGCAGATACCATTGGCTCTGCTTTAGGGAGAGGAGGCCCATCTTAGGATCATCTACTGGTGATGCGATAGCAACCCCTTTAGACCATGTGATGGGCTGATGTTTCTTTTAGGTCGAGCTTAGGCCCGTGCCCTGTGTTCTCTGGGGTTAGACGGTTACAGTTATAGAGATAAGGGATTAATATTTAGTTTAATGGTGTCAGTAGGGAAGCTGACTGCGGATGAGAGCTGCTCTGTCCCTGAACTTTTGTATAAATGGCCCTTGGACTGAAACAGGCCGTCCTGAAAATGTTCCGTCTCTGTTAGCCGGGGTGTTAGTGTTTCCTAGCACAGAAGAAATTGGTTTTTACATTAGCAGCTTTAACACGACGACCCTGAACCTCTGTCACAAAGCGCTAAAAGAGAAGGAGTGTGCTGCGGGAGCATAATTATTTTTAAGTTTAAAGCAGATCACGTAAAAGAAGATCAGCTCCTCTGATTAATGAACTAATAGCACAGCTCTCTCTGATGTTGTGTTTTTGGGGCTCTCTAGTTATGGCATCACCTCAGCCTGCTACACAAATGTTCCGGTCACACCAGGAGCCAGCAGCTGCTGCTCAGATGCTTCAGCACTCACAGGTAAGAACCTGATAATAGATAACTGATTGATTGGTGGCCTTATTAAAAAAGGCACAATGTGTTCTGATCTAGTTTGTCATTTGTGCTTTCTGTGATTAATCCAGGTCAAACTACTTATAGAGAACCCAAACCTGTTTGTGTTTACAGAGAGGTGAGGCGGTGGAGGCCGCTGAGGAAACTGCTGGTGGGCGTTTCAGTCGGAGTTCCCGTGGTTATCGGGGTTGGTTACACTGTGGCTGAACCCAGAGATCAGAGGAGGATGAGGATATTAGTTGAGGGAGTGGGACGATTCTGCAGGTGAGCATCTCTTCACACACTGCTGCAGGTCACACAGCGATTCATGTAGGAATGAATTCCCTTAATTCATACTGACACAGATCTCTGTACGTGGGCCTCCTGATCTCGGCAGATTACTGGTGGACGTCTAACGTGGTTCTGCGTGGAGTGGATGAAGTAGGTTCGAGCCGCACGCCACCCTGTGCTCGGTTTGAATCCCCATGTATTGATTTGCTGCTAAATTCCTGAAGGTGCAGGACTGTGTATGTTTAGGGCAGGTCCGAGTTTGTGAAGGCCATGAGCGCGTGCCACCAGCGAGCGGCCGACAGCATAGTGGAGGGAGCAATAAGGAATGGAGGGGTCTACATCAAATTAGGACAAGGCCTCTGCTCATTCAACCACCTGCTCCCTCCTGAGTATGTCCAGACGCTACAGGTACTGGAGGATAAAGCACTGAACCGACGTTTCCGGGAGGTGAGAGGCACAGCAGCACATGGAATTATACACTTAAGACCATGTGGACCAACAAAACCATTCATACTACCACCACCATGTTTCACTGATGGGATAATACTCTCATGCTTCAAATTACGTACGCTGCAGGTTGATGCTTTATTTCTGGAGGATTTCGGCTCCACTCCTAATCACCTCTTTAAGACTTTTGATTATGAGCCCATTGCTGCTGCCAGCCTGGCACAGGTGCACAAAGCAGAGATGCATGATGGGACACCGGTGGCAGTGAAGGTGAGACAGTGGAATGTATTAATTTGCAGAATGGTGAATGTGCGTGTAACATACATTCATTCATTCATTTGTGTGTGTGTGTGTGTGTGTGTGTGTGCGCGCGTGCAGGTGCAGTATATCGATCTCAGGGATCGGTTTGATGGTGATATCCGGACGTTGGATCTTCTGCTCGATATCGTCAAGTTCATGCATCCCAGCTTCGGCTTCCGCTGGGTCCTAAAGGTCCAGTACAAATATAGTCCCCCATGACCCCACCCTAATAATTAGAACCACATCTGATGGGATTGTTAAACATCACTTGCAGGACCTGAAAGGGACACTGGAGCAGGAACTGGATTTTGAGAACGAGGGCAGGAACTCGGAGCGATGTGCCAACGAGCTCAGGCACTTTAAATTCATCATCATTCCCAAAGTCTTCTGGAACCTCACCAGCAAGGTGTGTGGAGTCTCTCTGTCCCTCCTGATTTACATAACACAGCATTAAGAACATATGAAGTATAAAGTCTGTATGATAAATCAGTGTATATAATGTTTATAAAGGCCGATTAAAATAAAACGAGGGCCTGAATGGGGATCCTTTGTGTTATGATAATAAGTGTGTTGACAGTGGAACAAAGGAATCTGAACTTAATTTGTTTCAAAGTCAGTCCACTTAATTTCAGACACACCCTGAGACTGGATCTCTATTGATATTCAAAGCTGGAATATTTCTGGGGAAATTTTTTTGAATGGACTCCTGCTTTATGATTCTTAAATACTTAATTATTAAAATCAGTATCTGTTTTAATCTCATGCTTTGTTCTGATTGTAGCGAGTCCTGACGGCTGAATTCTGTGAAGGCTGTAAAATAAACAACGTGGCAGAGATTCAGAGGCAGGGCCTCGCCTTAAAAGACGTGAGTCCAACCTTCGTACACCTTTTGTTTTTATGGTTTATCTCAGTTTATTCTGGTCGGCTGAGACTCGAACCCATGTCAGCACGTTGGGGGGGGGGGGTTAGTGTTAACCCCTGCAGCACTCGGTTAATTAACCCTGAATATAATTGTGGTGATTATTAATATATCCTCAGGTAGCTGATAAACTCATCAGGACGTTTGCAGAGCAAATCTTTTATACAGGCTTCATTCACGCTGATCCACATCCTGGAAATGGTGAGTGTGAGACGTTTAAATATAATGGTGTAGCATTAAGATAGATATACATCATTATTATTATTAGTGTTATTTTCCCCTCTGTGTTTGTGTGAGACAGTGTTAGTGCGAAGAGGACCGGATAAGAAAGCTGAGCTGGTTCTGTTAGATCATGGACTTTATGAACGACTCAGTAAAAGGTAGCAGATCATTAAATCCCTTAAACACCTGAATGTATTAAAGTCTTTCATATAAAAGCTTTAAACTGTTACCCTTCAAAAAACATACATCAAACTATATACCATAATAATAAAGCTTATTAATGCACTCCAACTATCCGTTTTGTTAAACCTCCAGGTTTTTAAAACTAGAAATGATTTTCAGCGACATCTAGCGTTAATGTTCAGAATTACATCGTTAATGACGTCAGTATTAAATCAATATGTTGTAATCTATTTATTGTTGTGTGTGTGTGTGATATTTCAGTGCTCGTGTGGCTCTTTGTCAGCTGTGGCGTTCCATAATTTTGAGAAATGAAGCTTCCATGAGGAAATACACAGAGCAGCTCGGGGTTAAAGGTACGACATGGACACTCACCCTGTATATATGATAATGCTGTGTGTGAGACTCTTATTCTGTGCGTTAGACTCGGATTACTTCCTGTTCTGTGAGATGTTGCTGCAGCGTCCCATTAACATGCGAGAGCTGGGTTTGGGGAATATCCTGAGCCGAGAGGAGACCTTGTACATGCGTCGTATGGCTGCCCGCCGCTTCGACCGCATCATGGACGTGCTGAAGGCCCTCCCTCGGCCCATGCTGCTCGTATTCCGGAACATCAACACAGTGCGCAGCATCAACGTGGCTTTGGGAGCTCCGGTTGATCGCTACGCCCTGATGGCCAAGAGGTTCCACCGATTACTCGTTTAACATCATTGATTATACATATTAGTTGTATTTTATTGTGATGATTTGTGTTTCAGTGCTGTTCGGGGCGTGGGTAAAATCAGAGCGGACGGCAGTGTTTTAGGTCGAGTCTCAGTGCTGCAGTGGATCTCCTCCGTGTGGGAGAATCTGAAGTTTGAATGTGCTTTAAGGTGATTAATCACTACAAACCCGTTCTGTTAAAGTTCAGTTCAGGATTAGGTAATAATTATTTTCTTCTCACGGTTCTTCAGGTCAGAGATGGTGATGATGAGTATGACACACACTCTACTGCAGCTTCTCTCTTACTGTGGCTTTATCACACTCGACCCTCAGGTTTACCAGTACCTCAAATAAACACCTAACCCCTGTCCAACCATGCCTACACTCAGCCAGCTATTTATCTTTATTTAAACCGTCACAAGCCAAAGCTTCTGCGTTCAGGATGCTCGTTTCATGTCTGTTTCAGCTTTTAAATGCTTGATCTGAAGAACACTATGCAAACAAAAACAATTTACCTCATCAAACCTCTGCTTCAGCACCAGTTACCCGTTCCAGGGTTTAATTCAGAGCACAGACAACAGTCATACATTTAATATAGCAAGCTCTATAATAATGACTAATCATTCCTAGTTTAATGTAACGTTATCTGTATGGATGGACCTGTACTTGCGCTGCTCCGCCAGCAGATGTCGATGAGTTCGTTACTCTGTATGAATCGATATTATAACCTAAATGTTAACAGGGTTGTTTCCGTTTGACTTTAGCTGTAGTAATTATAAAGTATTAACGATTTTTGATTACAGATCATTAACCTGTAACGTGATAGATGTTTTATATGAACGATCCAGAAAAGGGAACAGCGACCTCATTTCACTGTGATGGACGTTAAGTTGATGCTATACAATAAAGAGGAAAATATTTCACCTTAAATCCTCAGAGTTTAATTTCCTTACAAAACGAACATATTCTACAAAACAATGTCAAAAATTTTACTTCGTTCAATCTACAGACGCAGCAGCGATGCTCCCTCAGAAATGAGCTGTCACTCGATCGATATCCAGCAGATCCTCCAAAAGCTACAAAGGAAGAAGAACAGGACTGGGATTGTATTTCTACACTGTATTAGGAGCTTTTAATAATCAGACCTGTGTTAGTTTAGTGTTAGGTATTATGGGTTGAATCTTACGATATCGGACGTGGTCCCAATCTTCTTGGCCAACTCGCTGCGCTCCATTGTGCTCAGGTACAGATATTTATTCAGCAGTTCTCCATCCAGGATGTTCCTCACCGCATTCTGTAAGGAACGCCGATCCATGTGCAGCATCCTCAAACACACACACACACACACACACACACACACACACTAAATATTCAAGCTGTTTCACACACCTGGCTTCATTCAGTCCTCTGTTACACAGTTCTTGATGGAGCATTATTATTAAACAGAGAAGAAAGCAGGGAAATAGAAATCGGACCGTGAGCGTTTGAGTACCTGAAGGCTTTGGGGTTGAGCCCGGCGTGGTGCGGCAGCATGGTGTTAAGAGCGTTCTGTAACATCAGCAGCCGCCGGTACGTCTTCTCCTGCATTGGCAACAACAAACCGATTCCTCCATCCAAAGTAGCTACAGAGAGAAAACCCATCTTCATTCATTTATTAACAAACCAACACTTGATTTAGTTTCTTTTCTTTATAAAAGACGCACACAGGTGAGTGTGTTAACTGAATCTACAGAATTTGCCAAACCAGGGCTTTCAAATTATGCAGGTGCATTTTCCACCTACTCCACCACTCTGCACCGTCTACTTTTTAATTTAAGTAGTGTAATTCATATATTTCCCACTAGGTGTCAGTCATAACTTATGATAAGGTGCCTGCTACTTTGGCATGCCTCGCTGCTACTCCAAAACAATTTGATAGCCCTGCAAACCAAATTATTTAGACCGTTATCTTCCTGCAGTGTGTGTTTTACCAAACCAGGTGATGTGTTTATTATCCCAGGTCAGAGATTTTTTGCTGGAGGGATCCAGGAGCCCATGGCACGGCATCCTCCAGAACGTGTTTACATGAGCGCCCACGTTAAAATCAGCTCTGCGCAGCAACCGCAAGCCGCCGAAACTCTCCTTAGCTACACACACACACAGGTACACATTCATATGAAGTGTACAGTATATTACAGTACAATTATTACATATTAACAATAACATTACAGTATTGGAATTAGTGTATAACCATTTTAATTAGATTATCAATACAATAAAGCACATTGTTTATAGTACATGTGATTAATGGACTATTTATAGATCATAATCCATTATTATACTATAAATAATAACAAACACACCTTCAGGCAGATACATGTACACCAGCAGGTTTTTGTCTCTGTCTGAAACTGGATTAGACAAAACAGTGGATAAGCATTTATTATTTTTTTAAACATCATAAAGACACAAGCTGCTCAACCTTACCCAGAAAGCCGAGCTGCCCGTTATCCACCATGAACTCGATGCTGTAGACCTCCAGAGGCTTAGCGTCCTGCACAAAAAGGAAACTCCATAATCACTCAAACACTTAATTAAAATTCAGCTTTACAGAAGCCTTCCTGGATCAAGCCAATGGCAACAGTGTCAAGGAAAAACTCCCTCTCATAATAAATCAGATTCATACAGAATGTTTAAATCAGTGTAGACTAAATAATTAGGGTTTATTTAAGTAACGTTACTTCTAGATGTTTATTTCAAAGCCGTAGGTTAATAGCTTAATTAGATTTCTGAACGTCCTGCTGTGATGGGTGGATTTTTTGGTGTTACCCTGCTGACGAGCGAGAGGGTTTTGCTCTCCTCCTGGTAGCGCAGCAGGGAGATGCTCTTCATCACATCAGCAGCCAGAATGAAATTCTTAATACTGAACATCTGATGGATGTAGAGCTGTGTGTCGATGAAGGCCATGCCCGTCAGCTCGTTATCCTTCAGACTCCACAGGAAGATCTGCTCTCACACACACACACACACACACACACGTTTTCATTTTGTATGCGTGTTCATATTATAAGTGATGGATTACACAATCCTAACAGCAGGTGGCGGTGGTGTTATTTCACTTCAGTTCTAGTGACACTGCTGTGATTACAATTAAAGCTGACTGATTAGATTTAGGATTATTATTGATAACGAGAGGTTTGCTACCTTCTGGCCGATGGCGGATACGAGGTAACCGCTACAGTGGCACAGAGCTGTAACCGGGCCCTTCTGCTCCTTCTCATAAAGCACCTTAAACTTGTTCTTGGTAAGAGGCTGACCCGGCTCTGGTACCACCTCGATCACGTCCAGGATAAGAATCTGAGCACAGAGCAGAACACCTTAGTGACACTGCATCAGTCTTATTTTTTAATGTATTATCAACATTTTTTAATATCTAATATATAACAATGTATTTAAGCTTTGTATTTTTCTTAATAATGTTTAATTATGTACATTTAGGGAATACGCTGCATTCTAAACCTGGGGAAAACTAAATTAAATAAATACAACCTTATAATAATAATAATAATAATAATAACAACAACAGTGATAATAAAGCAGTTGTTACCTTTTTTTATATTCTAATCTGCTCTCGTCTCTGCTAAATACTTTTATTAATTTACTGCAATGTTTTCTACAGACATCCATTCTAATACAGTACTTACTGGAAAAAGAATTTGAACTTAATTGGTTCTGGAAGGCCATTAGAACTCTGATTTGTTCCAAGTCAGAGCCGAATTTCCCCATAAGAAATGTAAATAGGATCAATCTTTTCCCGACCCCCAAATTACTGTTTTGTTTTATTTTTCCAACTGTATTTGTATGTAATTAATAATTAAAAGCATTAATAATGCAATACAATAATAAGACTAATCAATAAAGGTCTAAAACAAGTGAAATATAAAGTGAAACTTTACAGCCACTGAACTGAACGCAGTTTCAGGACGTTTTATCACTGGGACAGCGGCACTGAGACCGAGGGAGACAATAATATAATAGGCATATATCTATATAATATACATACAGGTACATGTCAGAAAATTAGAATGATCATGAAAAGTAACATCCATATATTATATAGATTCATTAAACAGAGAGAAACATTCATTGTGGCTTTTTTACATGTACCTTTAATATACTTATAATTGCACCCTAGTTCTGAACGATTATTCATTTAGGGTGCCCATGTTCAAAATTGGAATTTTTATTCCAATACGGAGGCAAAAAAACTCAATGAAAAGAGGCGTTCCAATTCAGAGGATCTGCTGTATTTTACAGCGCTGCACCTGGCAACCCCCTGTACAGCAGCACATCGAAAATCCCTGATGCTGACCTTCTATATGGAATAAGTGGATGTCCACAAACTTTTGACTACATAATGTATGTGTGTCATACTCTGCCCCTGCAGGTAACTTCCTCCCCCTGCATTGAGCAGGTTCCTATAGCAACGTAACCCTTCAGTCCAGACACCGTCTCCTGACTCTTCAGAGCCACCGTCTTCATACAGGTCACATGCTCCCACTCCTCCAGATCGATCCTAACACACACACACACACAGAGCTCCATCACACCCTGAGTCATTACCCTTTAGGTCAGTTCTGTTAATTAGGTTCAGATTCTCACCGTGTGTTAGGAATGGCCTCCCAACTAACAGGAGAGATGAGCTGGATGGAGAATCTGTCCTGCTGAGGGTAAATGTAGCGCTCGTCTGAGGTAACACACACAGGTACATGTATCATTCCTAAGAACAATGAGTGTATTTCTCTGTACTGTAATAAATCAATAACAATCCCCTGATGTGGCTGTAGGTGATGCCAAACCTGAAAGGCACAGCCAGCACTCAAACCCTGTACCGGAGGGACAGTGTACTAGACCTCTGTGCCTCCTTCTAAACATCCGCTTTTACATTTTTATAGTGGCACATCACATTAAACACTCGATGGAGAATCAGGGGCTGCATCTCAAATCACATCCCTTTCAGCATGTGGATTAGAACACAGCCAGGTTTCTGTGGAGTATACAGTGGAGCACACACATGCTTGAGACTCACCCCTCTCTATGGTTTCATACTCTTTCTCCTCTCCAGTCATCCTCGGGATTCGTGTACACTGCTCTTTAACGCTGCTGCACACAGCATACACCTAACAATGATATTAGTAACATATTTAATATAACAACAGTATAATGATATTAGTATTATATTTAGTATAACAGCACAAGCGTGATGCATTACCTTGGACTCCACATGGTAATTAACATAATGAACCGTACAGCGCAGGGGAATCTTCCTGACAGGCCAAGGAGCGTCATAAGAGAGGTATGTGGGTAACACACTGATCCTCAACTCTCCCTACACACACACACACACACCAGTGATTGCACATACATGCACTTAATAATCTGACCACAGTCTGAATTTCTGATGTTATTTGATTATTCAAGTGGTCATATAAACAGCATAATCTGAACTACAAAGCACATTAAGAAATATTGCATGCAACCCCTTAGTCTAATTTCAAATTGGATTTCTCAGTCTGACCCATAGATCAATAGCTTATTTTCTATGAAGCCACTTACAAATATTACTAATCTTGTTGCAGGATTCTTGAGCTTGTTTCTCAAGTGAACAGGCCCCCCGATAGCATTACGATTGAAAAGCCCACATGTACTGAATCATATACTGTATCACAGCATATCCAACCTTAAACAGTTAAAACACTTACATTAACCTGCAGTTCACTACCATAAAGTTTATTTTATGATATAGTGCTGAATATATCATGTAATTTATTGAGTGATGTATCAAAAGTGAAAAACTAAAAACAAGCTATTAGTCCTGGTGCTGCTTCTGAGATGCCTGGTAAATGCAGGATCTGGCAACCCTCATATATTAAATGCTTGAGGAAGTAAGAAATTGAAATATAATAACAAGGAAAACCTAATAATAATAGATTTAAAGTTTACATCACATTCTTCTGTGAGATTACTGGCTGATTGCAAAGTAGAATTTCGTCGTTATGAGATTATTGATGGATGTAAATGCACTCAGTGTAAGAAAGTAAGTGACTAATGTTTCCTAACATGCCAATGGGGGCTCAGTGCTTTTCTTATAACCAGAAGGTTGATGGTTCAATCCCAAATCTCTCGAGCTGCCACTGCTGGGAAGTGTCTCTGAATAAATGCCGTACATGTGTGTGTACCTGTTTGTTAAAGTAGAGGAAGCCTTTAGGGCAGTTTACGTTGTGGAAGGCAGAGAATGACTCAATAGGGCCATCTATGGTCATAGGGTGGAGCCTCATGGCACCTCGTGATGTCACAAACATCCAGTGAGGAGCAGGGCCACAGATGAAGACCTGATCAAATTATAGTTAGAGATGTAACACCCACATGCATATAACACCCCCCTGTTATATGATTAAAGTTTAACAGAACATGATGCTTCTTACTCCAGAGTATCCCGAAATGTCTTTAAAGTATCTGAAGCGGGCCACACGACCTTTCACCGTCAGACTCTCCTCTCCAGCACCGTCAGGTTTCTTATCCTTCTTCACTCTGGATCTCTTCTCTCTGTAGTTAATGTTATGAGGCATCTGAGAGACATGACAACGAAGGGAGGATTAATTAAAGAACAGAATGTAATAGTTATGTCACCTTCAGCTATTCAAATCAAAAAATAAAAACACTTAGTAATGAAAAACAAGCTACATGGAGCCCATCTTCCCTTAGTCCTACATCAGCATTGAGTGGAACGAGTTGAGACAAACACGTGTTGTGAGTTCCTCACCTTCCTGAAGCGCACTTTCAGGTTGCTGCTCTGCACATGCTGCTGATCGTATGGAAACGCCTCATAAATCAGCAGCTCCTGCTCCACATGAGCCTGAAAACCAAGGAGAGTGTCTTAAACCACACCCTATTCCCTATAGAGGGCACATAAACTCCACTTTACTGTAGTGTTATGAGGGATTTTTAGTGCACAGGATCTGCACTAATAATAAAATATAACAGAGGCTCACCAGCAGGTAGGGCCGACTGCAGTTATGACCCAGAGATACCAGTAAGACCTCTTTGACCAATGGGATCTCTCCTTGACGTGTCACTTCCTCTTTTTTCATTTCCCCCTGGGTGGCCGACTGACCGGCTGAACTGTCCACCAGCACCCTTTGACCAACGGGAAAATTCTTTACCAGGAACACCAACCTCCAATCAGGAAGCTGGTAGATCTGAGCACACACACACACGCACACAGAATGGATTAAAGGATTATAAAGTATACCGAAGCATTTTAAATATCTCTGTGTTAAATACAACGCTCAAAAAAAATAAAGGGAACACTTAAACAACACAATGTAAATCCAAATAAATCAGACTTCACATGGAGGCCACACACAATACTGAGCCTCATTTTGACTTGTTTTAAGGACATTACATCAAAGTTGGATCAGCCTGTAGTGTGTTTTTACACTTTGTACAGAACAAAGTATTCAATGAGAATATTTCATTCATTCAGATCTAGGAGGTGTTATTTTCGTGTTCCCTTTATTATTTGAGCAGTGTATCTTTAATATATAATAATTTAAAATGGATAATAATTAAATGTATTTAAATGTACTTTTCCCACAGAACAGAGGGTAAAGGAATATATAAAGTACAATAATAACTTTTTATAAATACTAATTTCAACTGTTTATTTTAATTACAATTTACTTAAATACTACACTATATTTGTTTAACTGATCTATGTAGTTATATCAAATTATTTATACACATTTTTATTTCGTCATCTGATAAATTTTAATCAGCAACTATGTTAATAATTAAATTATTATAATTTCTGAGACAGTTACCTTTCATATCACTGCAGGACTTAAACACTGATAATTATTTAGTTATGTTACAGCTTATACAATAAATTAGCTAAATAAAATGATTCATTATTTACATTTTTGAATAATAATAATAATAATAATGATAACAATAGACAGATCCTGACCTCCATGACCCCGTTCTCACGCACCACCATGCACCAATGTGACAGGTCGTGTTTGGACTGGCCCCCGTGACGCTTGGACTCTGAGGGAGCTGCAGGGTTCGACCGAGTCATGTCATCTTTACCTGGACTCGTCAGAGAGTTTGAATCCCCGTAAAGCATCTCCTCCTCATCATCTACAGTGGTACTGATCACACACACACACACACACACACACACACACACACACACACACACACACACACACACACACACACACACACA
>JAVSBU010136360.1:0-12847 GCA_033118015.1 Loricariichthys derbyi
ATGTATTTCATAATTTAGGATGGTTTGGGGATGTTTCACAGGGTTGGAATGGATTAAATCTATTTCAGTTATTTTAATTGGGAGAAATTTGTTTGATATACGAGTTAACTGACTTACAAGCTCGGTTACAGAACGAATTAAACTTGTATCTCAAGGTACCACTCTACATATATTCTATGGAACAAAACTGGAATGTGAGAATTTTTTGCAAATAAAAGGTAGATACATTCCAGAGAAAATTCAATGATTGGGTGAATTCATGCTAGAAGAACCACGATTACGGTGGGGTCCACTGTATTTACCAAATGACAAATCAACTAAACAAAAATGTTGACCATGCAGTTTGAACTCTGTGAAACTTTGGCTCCTGATTTGAGCCGACATCTAACAGAACACTTGTTGAATTTACCATATTTTTCAGACTATAATGTACACTTAAAATCCTTTAATTTGATCAAACATCGATAGTTCACATTATAATCCTGTGCGCCTTATGTATTGATTCTGGTTGTGCTTACTGAACGATTTTATGTATTACATGGTGCTCAAAATTCTGTCCAAATGTCTTAGAATGGCTTCGGTAAGCAACAAAGCTGAATCTCTTGATGGATTGTTGGACCATTATGGTAACCATAGTCAGGAGCCTTGTGGAGTAATACGTAATGTACTTTAATATAACATAAGATCCCAAAATGGTGCCTGCTCAAAAATCTGTCTGTGTTTTAGAATGGCATTGTAAGCAACGAAGCCAAAGAACTTGATAGATTTTGGAACATTATGGCCACCGTAGACAGGGGCCTTGCAGAGTAATATGTAATGTACTTTGACGTACTGGTAACATTATGGTGTGTTTGTTAGGAACTCAAAATGGCACCTGTTAAGAGACATGCTTAAGAAGCGGATTTCAAGCTCAAGGCTATAAGGTACGCTGTAGAACAGGAAAAGAGCAGCTGAGAAAGAATTCAACATTAATGAATCAATGGTGCCGAAAAGAAGGAAGCAAAATGCAAAAGCAAAAAACAAACAAACAAACAAAAAAAAACAAAACAAACAAACAGAGTTACTGCAATCATGCTATCTGCATTTGGAGAAATCTCAGTAACGCTCTCTAAACTGAGAGTTTTAATGCACCTCTACAAGCTGTTTTACTGTGCCCTGCTGCAATGTGATGTTAGGGCTTTTTACTCTAGAGCTTTTTACTCTACAGATTGAAATTAAAACCAAACTGAGTTGCTGAGGAAACAAAGTGCGACACAGTTAGAGAACAAATTTTAACAGTGGATTTGTCATGCGACGTTCCAAGCCTGTGTATCTCATCCGGAAAGACTATGCGCCCCAGAATGCACCGCCGGGACACGTTATCGACTCAGGCGAGGCAGGTCCAATTATAAGATCAGCCTCACCTGAGTACTAATGCAGCGAGTTATTTAAACCCTGTTTTGCCTTCGCTTCATTGCGAAGTATTTGCGCCTTTTGCTGCCATTTACTGAGCATTCCTTACTACTGAGTGTCCTACTGGTTTAACCTTGCTTCCATCCAGAACTTCGATTCTTGCCTCGCCCCTTGGTTCATATATCATTGCTGGTTCTGATCTCTGCCTGTTGACCTTGATTCTGTCTAGCCCTTGTATGTTGGTTTTGTGTATGTGTGTCTGTGTTTTGTTTGTTAGTACGTCGGTGTGTTTAATAAACATTTATTTTTGCATCTGCATTCGTCTGCGCCTACTGCCGCTATGTCACAGAATACTTCGCCTTCTCAGCAGACGGCGGATGTGGCTCCCCTGCAACAAGAATTACATGCTCAGAGGCAGACATTAGATGAGTATGACCAAGCCCTAACGTATTACTTGCAGGCTGTTATTCAGCTTGAGCAAACTCAAGCCACCCAAAGGAGCAAATCACTGCCATAAAGTCAAGTGTTCCAGAGCTGACACTTGACAAGGATAACGTCTTCTCAATGAGTAAACCCGAGAAGTTGGCAATCCTGATACCTATACTAGCTTCTTGCTCCAGTGCAAGCTATACTTTAAATGCTTGCCGACCAGTTCTGAGGAGGCTAAGATCGCTTTTGTGGTCTCCTGCCTTTCACACAAGGCTTTGCAATGGGCCACGGCCGCTTGGGACACTCTAAAGGGGAAGTCTTATCAGGCCTTTATCCAAAGGCTGAAAGTGGTGTTTCCACACCGATGTGAGGGAAGGAGTGCCGAAGATATGCTCTCCCAATTAAAACAGGGCAGTCAAAAGGGTCGCGGAGTATGCGCTCCAATTTTGCACTCTCGCAGCTGGAAGTGGATGGAATGAACCAGCATTACTCCTATCTTTCCACAATGGACTAATCCCTGCCATTTTGACTGAGTTAGCTTGCCGTGATGATGCCCTCAACCTGGATGAGCTGATTGATGTAGCCATATGTGTGGACCACTTGCTACGCCACATCTGAAGCAGTCAAGCTCAGCCCAGTCATCCTCTACCCAATGCTACACAGGTGGTTTTCCCAGAGCTCATGCAGTGTGACTCCACTACGTTACACCACCGTGAGGGTTCAGTGCAGCAATGCAGAGAGTGGTGTCTCTACTGTGGAGAAGAGGGTCATTTCATGGCCGGGTGTCCGAAACATCGGATTCAGAGTCAGGCACCAACTCCAGGAAGTCATTAAAGTGGTAAGTATTCCCACCCGTGAGTTGGTTAAGAGGTCTTTTGTAGTCAAAGTGAAGGTGCACTGGTCTTCGGTGTGTTTTGTCTTTGCCGCACTCATCAACTCCGGAGCAGAAGGGAACTTCATCTGCCAGAGGGCTGTCGATCAGCTTGGTATTCCCACTGAGCCTCTAGAACAACGGATGGAGGTCGCTACAGTGGATGGAGTCCCATCGGGACATGAGGGAATCACACACATCATTACACCCATCCAGCTCGATGTCAGCACCTGCCATTCAGAGAAGTTTTGCTTCTTCGTACTAGCAAAGTTCCCCATTATTCTGGGCCTTCCCTCGATTTCCATGCACAACCCATGCATCTTGTGGAAGGACCAGGAGATCATCATGTGGTCTAGCACCTGCTACAGAGGTTGTATTCAACCACTCATCCTCCAGGCTAACACCACTATGGTCAAGACCTCAGAAGAGGCCAGGGAGGTAGTCATCCCACATGAGTACCAGGACCATAGGGAGGTTTTTAGTAAGACCCGTACCACCAAACTACCTCCCCATAGGACCTATGACTGCACCATTTAGCTGATTGAGAGCTCCACTCTCCCCAAGGCGCGAATCTACCCATTAACCCTACAGGAAGAGTCCGAGGACTTGGACGAAGCACTTAAACAGGGCTTCATCAGACCATCTACTGTACGTCCACCGTAGCGTCCGGGTTCTTCTTTGTGAAGAAGAAGGATAGGAGCCTTCAACCCTGCATCGATTACAGAGGCATTAATGAAATAATTAAGAGGTACCCTTACTCTCTGCCTCTGGTCCCGTCCGCACTTGAGCAGCTACGTGGGGCCAGGTATTTCACTAAGCTAGACCTGTGCAGCACCTATAACCTGGTACGTATAAGGAGAGGGGACAAGTGGAAAACCGCTTTCATGACCAATAGGTGCCACTACGAATACAGGGTCATGCCCTTTGGCCTGTCAGTCACTCTGTGTTTCAAGCCTTCATTAACGATGTGCTTTGAGATATGCTCGGGAGGTTTGTTATTGCATACATTGATGACATTTTGGTCTATTCCCCAGATTTAGAGTCTCACAGGCAACATGTCTGGGCCATGCTCAGGAGACTCCTCAAAAACCAGCTCTACATTAAGGAGGAGAAATGCGACTTCCACCTACAGTCTGTCTCCTTCCTGGGATACTTCTTCTACCCCATCGCCTTCTTCTCGCATAAGCTTTCTTCTGCCAAAAGGAATTACCATATCGGGGACAGGGAACTTCTAGCCATTAAGTTAACCCTGGAGGAGTGGCGTTACTGGCTGGAGGGAGCCAAACACCCATTCCTAGTATACACGGACTCTTAAAAACCTGGAATATCTGAGGAGCACTAAATGGCTCAACCCGCGGCAAGCCAGGTGGTCCATGTTTTTTGCCAGGTTCAATTTTAGCATCTCTTTTCGACCAGGCTCCAAGAATGGTAAAGCACACTCTTTATCGAGATAGTCTGCTTTACCATTTTTTCCGAGGAGGAGGATTCCATGAGTTCTGACATGCCCGACATGTTCTCCCGCCCTCCATTCGTATAAACATCATCCAGTGGGACCTGGAAAAGGAGATAACCAGGTCCTTGCGGGAACTCCCCATGCCAAAACAGTGTCCCCTGGACAAAATCTATGTTCATGAACCCCATTGTACGTCCCTCATCACCTGGGCACATTTCTCTGTGTCTACAGGACATTCGGGCAAGACACGGACCCAACAACTTGTGGGTCAGAGGTAGTGGTGGGAGACCATGTACAGGGACATCCACACATTCATGGCATCTTGCTCGGTCTGCGCCCAGAGCAAGACCCCCAAAACATTGCCGGCAGATAAGCTACACCCCCTACCGGTGCCGTCGCGACCATGGTCTCACATTGCCATAGACTTTGTTACGGACCTACCTATGTCGACGGTAAAACTACTATTATTATATTGGTAGACCTTTTTTTTAAATCAGTAAAATTTGTTCCTTTTTCAGGTAAACCTACTGCTTGGGAGATGGCCGAGACAGTGTTTTTGCATGTGTTTCGTAATTTTGGCATCCCTGATGATATCGTATCTGATGGGGCATACAGTTTATGTCCAGGGTATGGTCGGCTTTCTGTGAGCATCTCGGGGTTATAGTGAGGCTGATGTCCAGTTACCACCCTCAGCCCAACGGCCAATGCGAGAGGGCCATCCAGGAAGTAGCTCATTTGGGCTGAGATAGCCCAGAACTCCGTACACAGTGCCTCCACATGGATTACCCCTTATCAATTCACCCTAGGTTATCAACCCCCTTTTGCACCTTGGACTGGGGTGGTAACCGATATCCTGGCATTGAACAACTGGATGCACAGAAGTGAACATGTATGGCAGGACACCCATTGCAAAATTGAGCAGGCCACTGACAGACAGAGTAGGCAAACAGGGTTTGGCTATCACTAAAGACCTAAAAATTAAGGAGGGAAAGCGCAAGTTTAGCGCCAAGTTTATAAGCCCATTCAAAGTATTTAAAAACTTATGAGGTCACCTACAACATAGAAATGTCCACGCAATATTGTATATCCAACGCTTTCCATGTTTCCCTTCTTAAACCTGTCACTTCTGGTCCCCTAGATGAGGCTTCACCCCTGGCAATGCCACCTTGCCTGCCCACATAGAGGGGAACCCCATTTACACTGTATGCCAGTGCTGGACTCCAGAAGGTGAGAAGGGGCCCCCAGTACCTAATCGATTGGGAGGGATATGGTCCCGAGGAGAGGTGCTGGGTTCGAGCCAGGGACGTGTTGGATCCTGGTCTCATCGCTGACCTCCACAGCCACCACCTGAACAAACCGGCACCATGTCTCAGGGGAAGATCTCCTCAGGCAACCAGCAGGAGGACGCAGTCCTCGAGCAGACCTGCATGCAGGAGGGACCCCAGACAAGACCCCTTCAGCCAGCACCTGGACTCTGGCAGGCCTGGCCCCTCTATAGGCTTAACTGTGGGTTTGTCATGCGATGCTCCAAGCCTGCCGATCTCACCCGTAAAGACTTTGCGCCCCAGAATGCACCGTGGGGACACGTAATCAACTCAGGCGAGGCTGACCCAATTAAAAGATCAGCCTCACCTGAGTATTAATGCAGCGGGTTATTTAAACCCCGTTTTGCCTTTGCTTCACTGCAAAGTATTTGCGCCTTTTGCTGCCATTTACTGAGCGTTCCTTACTGCTGAGTGTTCTACTGGTTTAACTTTGATTCCATCCACGACTTCGACTCTTGCTTCGCCCCTTGGTTCGTATATCATTGCCGGTTCTGATCTCTGTCTGTCGACCTTGATTCTCTCTAGCCCTTGTATGTTGGTTTTGTGTATGTGTGTCTGTGTTTTGTTTGTTAGTACGTCGGTGTGTTTAAAAAACATTTATTTTTACATCTGCATTCGTCTGCGCCTACTGCCGCTATGTCACAGGATTATTGAACAGGAGATAGAAGCATCTCTACAGTTTCTATTCAACTCTATTTGAACTTCCAAGTGAGCAAGTGCAAGTGTAAGGGCAAGTGACTTGGATAATGATGAGAGAGATCCGGGCATGCTTAATGTTGAAATCACTCAACTGTTTACCTCAGACACTGAGGATGAAGAATTTGATGGATTTGATGGAGTAATGAACTGAAAAAAGTGAGTGTATTGTTTGGTATCTTACAACTGAAGAATGTTTATAGTTAATGTGAATGAGTTGAATAAAGTTCAATTTATTTGACTGTTTTGTTTCGCTGAATGCACCTTATAATCCGGTGTGCCTTATATATGGAATTAGATCCATTCATTGATACTGCACTTTCTTTATAGTCCAGAAAATATGATATGCATGTCTCTCATATTCTTCAATCACACACTTGTACAAGAGTAAATAGATGCCACTTCTAATTAGTGATCTAGATATATCTAGTAAAAAGTCTTCTCAGAAGAGTGAGAGCTGATGTAGCAGAAATCTTCTTTCGGCTTCACCCTTTTCAGGCGTTTTTTAATAAATTTGCAAAAATTTCTACATTTCTGTTTTATTTCTGTCAAGGTGTGGTGCTGAGTGTACATTAATGAGAAAAAAAAAAACTTTTTTGATTTTAGCAAATGGCTGCTAGGAAACAAATACTGAAAAATTTAAATGGGTCTGAATACTTTCCGTACCCACTGTATGCATAGCAGGTCTGAGCAATCAGTGCCATGCAGGCTAATTCAGATAGCACCACAAGTTCTTTCCTCCTAATCGGGCATACCATTGTTGTAATCCTTCCTTGACCTCTTGCTGAACCCTGGCATGTCACCAATGTCTGCTTTTAAATCACATTTTAAAGTGAATATTCTTCTCCTCTCACTACACTTTCATCTTCTGCTAAAGTTTCCCGACAGGCTGGAGGGAATGTGAAACAGTGTGATATCTGGAAGACTGCATTGAACTGATAAGTTTATTCCACTAACATGAAAGGGAATGACAAAATAAGGCATATGGCTCAGAGGGCTTTGCTGCCATGTGAAAGTGGAGAGACTAATAAACCTTCACACAGAGCACACAGTTCTGCCTCGCTGTCTGAGAATAGCACCAGACTTCTGCAATATGCAGTATATTCCATGTTTTCTTAGAGCACAGTCTATGAATTATAAAACTTTGCACTCACCGATTAACTATGTGGTATGCTTCAGGCTGGGGCTTCTAGGATGAGAAATTTAGGGGTGCTGAACACAAAGTAATTTTGGACTGTCATTCTCACACTTATGAAGGAAGAATATTTGACATTTTAGGTGACTGAAAAGACACCAGCAAATCTGAGAAAATGTCCACTAATGCGGAGCCTCTGAGCCACAAAGCTATCACTTGGATCGCACCATTTGTGAGGCAAGATGGCACTGCTGTATTCATTCCTTCACTGACTATTCTGCTTAATCCATACACACACACACATACACACACACACACACACACACACACACACACACACACACACACACACACACACACACACACACGTGCACACGCACTATTTTTCAAGCCCCTGACCAAGAGAGAAATTGCTTTTGTATTTGTGTGGACTGCTTTCTGGTTTATGTTGTTGTTTTTAATTAAATCCTTGCGTGAGCTGTGAATTATGGACACTGTTTTTCACAGCCCCAAAAAGTGTGCAGACAAACTTATATTACTACAGGTGGCACGGTGAGTAACGCTGCTGCCTCACAGCTTCAGATATCTCCGGTTCGATTAATGGCCTAGATGCCGTCTGTGTGGAGTTTGCATGTTCTTCCAGGGACTCTGATTTGCACCCGTATTCCAAAGACTCGTATTAGGTCAAATGGTATCTCTAAAGTGTCCCTGTGTGTTTGTGTTTGCAAGGAGCCTGTGATGGACTGATGAGCCGCTTAAGTTCTGGCTCCCTGTGACCTTGAACTGAATTAAGTAAGCATTATGTTTTTTTATTATGATGGGAAAATGTATTTAATCACAGTGACCCAGACCCAGGTCAGAAGTCCGGTGGTACATTCCATTTGAAAAGAATGGTTGCATCTGAGGGAGGTCAGGATGGTTAGGAGACCATCCCCAGAGCTGCAACAACAACACCTTCCAGCACTGCAACAGACATCTGTGTCCTGTCTTCTAAAAATGACAGGATTTTATCCCTTGATGACCTGTTCGTGATTGTGGGGGCACTCACTGAGCAGAAGCATGAATGCACAGGTGACAAGGCACATCAGGGTTGCTATTGAACCACTCTCTCACAATTTGAGCTCCATGAATCCTGGTATTGGATCATCTTGAAATATAGCCATATCATCAGAGTAGAAAAAATCCATTGATGGAATAACCTGGTGGTTCAGTATATTCAGGTATCGGCTGATCTCATTCTTTGGGCTCATAACGTTACTGAACCAAAGTCTGACCTAGAACTGCAGCAGCAACCCCAGATTATAGACGTCCTTATCCAGAGCAACGTACAATTAATTAAACCTTACGGTAATGAGGAGGCTGTCTCTGTGGTGCTTTGAGACAGTCTTCCTCATGTTCGGTGGCCGTGCCGCATGTAGGAAGTACTTGGCGCCATCTGGCGGCGTGGCGCCATAGCACAGCCTAATTGGATCCACCTGGCAGTAATACTATAAATTGGATAGAGCAGATCTGAAGCCTCGAGCTGAAATTGTGGCTTTACACCTGTCACGAGGGATCGCACGCCACTCGAGCTCCAGATCTGTCTACAGTGGCGTGCTATGGTGAAGCTAGCAGTGTACCATTATAATCTGCTCTGTGTGTCGTGTCTTGTTTCAGATCCTGGTTTCCTTGGACCGAGGCAAGTCCCAGGCTCCATGAGTATTTGGTTAGGGATGAAGGTACCACCTGTCATTGGTAGAGGCCAGGTGGAGTACAGGTCAGAGCCTGGAGGTATTTGAAGCTTTCCTAGATAGTGTAAGGAAAGGAATGTTCCCCCAGTTGTATGATGGCAGTACTCACTACCCTCCAGCTGGTTGATCTGCATCCGTAAAAGCGTCTCCAGCGGCGCAAGTGTCGGGTGAGGTGTCTATCCGCCTGGTTACCCAGGGCCTCCTGGCTGGGTGTTGCTAGCTATTGGGACGTGCTCTCATGGGTCCCGTACACCCTAGCTTCTGCCAATTCCTGGGGGTCAGTCGGCTCGGCTGGATCTGGTTTGTTCTCTGTTCCTGCATTATGTTGGTTTTCTATTTTGTTTTAATAAATATTATTGTTATTTTACGCTGTCCCGATCGTGACACTTACAATCCAAGCAATTGTAGGTTAAGGGTCTTGCTCAAGGAACCAACAGTGGCAGCTTGGCAGAAGCGGGATTTGACCCCTGAATTTTCTTGTCCAGAGTCCACTGCCTTAACCGCTAGGCTACCATAGTCCCACCACTACAGCAGTAGCTGTGCTGTATTTTTTAAGTGGACTCATTCCCTCTTGGTTGTGTGCAGCCAGAGAGGTATATTTAGTCAAGATTGCAAAAAAAATTAGGTGAGTGTTTATATTTTGGTTCTACAGTGTGCTTGACTGTTACTGTGTGCTTGGAACTGAAGAACCAAGGTGTGTACCTTCTCAACGGGTGATATGTAGAGAACATTTTAAGCTTTGGATGTTGTGTAGATAGTATGCAGTTGCCAGGAAAAGGGCGAAGAGGAAGGCTAAAGAGGAGATATATGGATGTAGTTAGAGAGGATATGGACGTAGTTGGTGTGAGGACAGAGTGAGATGGAGGAGAATGACTCGCTGTGGAGACCCCAGAAAAGAGAAAAGCCCAAAGAAGAAGAAGATATTGTATAGTTAGTAGAGTTTGACTCTCGTTTTCAGTGGTATCTCTGACACATTCACATATTTCCCTTTTTTAGTAATTGACATTAAGTATATTAAAACAGTATACTCCTGTCATGCTTTTTTCTTTTTTCTTTTTTAACATAGTAGTGGCAGTAAGGTAGATAGCTGGCGTACAGGCTAAGGAGCCTCTGTGTTCACATTCACGGCACGATTTTTAATCTGACTGAGCGCTCGATGGCAAGGAGCTAATCTATTACGAGCTCACAGCCAGTGTGTTTTTATCATCATTATGCGCATGATGGCCACATGTGATGGAAAAAAGGGGAAAACGACGAAGCACGAGAGGGAGAAAATGGTAATTGCACATTCTCTCAGCAGTGGGATGATGAAGAAGCCCAGCGTGATGTAGAGGTTTTGTTTTCTCTCCTTCACCCAAATTCATTCCAAGTCTTAAGTTGTGACAGCGATCTTTTTTCAGCTTCGTTCTAACTTGGGAAACGATCACTAAGATGCAATGACTTCACAAAAGTCCCAGGATCCTTTTCAGGGAGATTCTCAGTAAATTTTGATGACCGTGTTCTACCTCCCTCAGGGATGGAGCTTATGGAAAGAGAGACGAGTGTCAACAGAGGGGAAACCGGTCAACGGCATTTATGCAAAATCGCATTAATGTCACTTTAGCTAGAAATGAGCCTGGATGGATTCAGCATTAGAAGGAGGCAACATGGAGGTGGAAGATTTCAGGAAAAAAATTAGAAAAATGAAATCATTATAATGAACTCCTCATAACCCATAAGGAGTCATAACCCATAAGCTGTGTATCCTAACTCTCTAATGTTATATCTATCTAAAGTACAACATTAAGCATGTAATAACAATAAGCATCTCCATCATGGACTCAACCAGCATGGTCCTAGAACAGTAATCTGTAGATGACCAGTGCTGATCTGTTATATTTCTTGTTAGAGCATCTCTCAGGCAGCATTATGAAGGCACCATTATAAGTAAAACCCTCCTGATACATTACATCAAAACATAAGAATAAATAAATAAAATATAAGAGGATAAAAATCAGTCTTTTCACTCTGTGATGTAAACCGTAAATTAAAGCAGTCACATCAGCAGCCAATGTGCAAAGGCAGGTGGTAAAGAGTGGAATCTTTAGGCTTGTTTTTCAGTAAGGGCCTCAAGCCCTTGAGGACGATAGAGAGGAAGGTGATAAGGTTGTGGTGACAATGAGGGGAGGACTACGACCCTACGCTGACTACCTCGGCCCTTTTGAGCCTACACCACCTCCTCCCTTTTCAGGAGCGCCAGTACCACTGCCCCTGAGGGAATCACCACTGTCCATGTTATGACCAGCAGAGCAGGCTGTGAAGGGCGTGGAAGGCTGGTGAGCACAGAAAACACTTTGCATTAATGGGAAAGCCTGGAGAGCTGAGAACTGACAGTGCGCACATGAGTGCAGAAGCAGCTAGCGGTTTGCAACAGTAGTGGCTAATAGCTTAGTGGAGGCAAGCTGCACGGTATCGCTAAAGTAACGAAGTGTTAACACAGAAGTTGGCAGTGAAGTGCAGGTAAACGGGTTAATTGCACGACAAGGAGGACTTCTGAAAGCTGGCTTAAATTGCCCTAGAAACAGGTGTTCCTTGTCTGCCCTGATCTGTTTGTGCGCTGTGTGCTTGTTGCATGTTGGGAGCTGTAATTGTCCCCACTGAGTGCACTGAACGTTGCCCTCTAGAGGTGGGCCATGCAGTAGCAGGCCTTGTAACAGCATATCAACTGTATTTTCTTATTTGACTTCTCTAAACTAGTAAAACTGTTGGTTTAACTTGTTGTCTGTTCCATCTACAACCCTTCCCTCCTCCCCTTCCCCATACAAATCAAATCTGTGCCACTGACAGCCCATCAATGATGCTGTTTCTTTAGCTATTTCGTTAAAAATCGCTGGAACTAAGTGGGTAAAATATGAAAAGAACACAACAGAGAGTGGGAGAAAGACAGTGAATTCTAAGACTGGATTTGACCTCAAGTAGGTGATGATTCAAAGGCAGTTTGAAATGGTTTCTTATGAAATTAAATGTTTAGACCTTTATTTTTCCAGCCACATTGTCCTTTGACGCGTTTGTCTTCCATGAAATTTGGTAACCATAGCAGAAGTTTGTCATTAGTGTGTCTGTAAAAGTGTAAAACTTCCAACCAGAACTGGTAATGTGTAGGTTTGTTCGTCAGCTCGGTGATTTTGTACTAGATACTATTTTAACTTGGTTGATGTGTTTAGAGAGTTTTTGTGTACATTACTCATGTTACTCAAGCTGAAAATGGTGTGTAAGTATATTTACTAGTCCTACTGTAATTAGTAATTTTTAGTTGTTTGTCCCCCCATTACCTGTGTGTTCTCTCTAACCATTATAGGACATATCCACTCCCACACGGGACACTTTGGAAACACCAATTAACCTACCATACATGTCTTAAGAATGTCGAAGGAAACTGGAGAAAATCCATACGGACAAGGGGAGAACATGCAAATCCCACACAGGTGAAGCTCTGGGATTGAACCAGAACCATTACATCATATACAGCAAATGCTTCTTGTTGTCATAGCAAACAAAATCCAATGATTTTGGATCTTGTATTATTACGTTCAAAAGCATTACACATTACATAAAATAAATATATAAATGAAAGGTATAAACTTTTTTTAAATCTCTCCTTTTAAACCTCTTAAGTATAAAAAAGTTAAAGTTAAACGCTCTGTCGAGCCTCCTCGACTTTCTTAATCTGTGAAATAGAAAATAGGTTTCAGTGTAATTCGAGTCACACACACACACACACACACACACACACACACACACACACACACACACACACACACACACACACACACACAC
>JAVSBU010136568.1:0-12844 GCA_033118015.1 Loricariichthys derbyi
GTAAACAGGGATCTGGGAATATGGGACCTCTGGGTAAACAGGGATCTGGGAATATGGGACCTCTGGGTAAACAGGGATCTGGGAATATGGGACCTCTGGGTAAACAGGGACCTGGGAATATGGGACCTCTGGGTAAATAGGGACCTGGGAATATGGGACCTCTGGGTAAATAGGGACCTGGGAATATGGGATCTCAGGGTAAACAGGGATCTGGGAATATGGGACCTCTGGCTCAATGGGGGTCTGGGAATATGGGACCTCTGGGTAAATAGGGATCTGGGAATACGGGACCTCTGGGTAAATAGTGATCTGGGAATATGGGATCTCTGGGTAAATAAGGATCTGTGATGTGGGAATCTAGAACCTCTGGAAATTTAAGCCTCTAGTAATATATAACTCTTGATACATACAGTTTCAGGAACCTGAGGCTTTGGAAATATAGGACTTCTACAAATATAAGTATCTAAAAATACATAATGTATAAATAAGTTTGTGAGGTTTTGGCTCAGGGTCCAAGACTCAGAGAAATCAGGGTTCCAGGAACAGAACCAAGGTACATATATCTGGGGATAATGGACCTTGGGAACATAAGGCTCTGGGAAAGGTGTCTGATCCCATACAGTAGGATGGTTTTGAGAGAATAAGGCTCCGAAAATGTAGAATGCTGTGATATTAGGGCCCTCGGTACATAGAGAATATTTTACAAAACAACTGGTATAAAGACGACTCTGGGAATATTGGGCTGTAGGTTCAAATGGTTTTGGGAATATAGGGCTTTGGGCTTTTACAGTTCCCACACTACACAGGACTCTTAAAACCAAAATGTAGAGAATATGGGAACAGAAGATCACAGAAACATGACTCTCAGGGTCCAGACTCCTGTGGAACATTAGACCTTAGAGCATAGGATTTGGTACCATAGCTACAAACAAGAAACACAGGGTCTGATGACCACAGGGCCCCATTAATATCAGGATGATAACAGGGAAACACAGGGCACTGGGTCCATAAGGCCCAGAGACCAGCAATGCCAGAAGTTTTCAAACATATGTTCTTTTCGACTGTATCAATGAAATAATATTTCAAAGCTGTGGAAACATTGGGCTGCTTCCAAACCAGATGAAGAATCCAAGAGGGAACATAAGGCTCTGGAAATGTGTGTCTGTTTCCAAGAATAATGTGATGAGGATACGTAGGTTCGTCTTCGTGTAAAATAATCCACACTCCGCGAACATAACACGTTAATGTCAACGAGATCGGCTCCGAGTCTGAACGAGACACGAGCCGATAAAAGCCAAACCGCAATAAACCGACACGTCCAAATGTGCAGGAGCCGATAAAGTTCATTACGCTCGCGCTGCTGCGTTATTACACCTCCGCTTGATGAACACGGCGAGGTTTTTATGATCGGTGAGCCTTTAGAAAGCAGGACTGTCGACCTTCCCCGTCCCTTCGCATGATTAATTACCCAATCTTGTTTTAAGTAGGAAAAGTACCTGCGAGTGAAAAGCACTAATTTCATCTCACAGACCCTCCTGCACAAGAAGAAACAAAGGCCTGAGCACTGGAGAGGTGACTGGAGAAGGTCATCTTTCACGCGGTCATCTCCGAACAACGTCGCCAAAGTGCTTAATTGCTCAACGTGACAGCGCCTCAATACACGGCACAATAGGCTACCAAAATGGAAAAAAAAAAAAACTAATTTTGCTGTTCTCATCACAAAGAGGGGGAGTAATAATGTAAAAAACATGGAGCGGTAAAAGAACTAACATACCTGCACTCTGCATGAGCATGATAATCCAACCACCAGCTAATAACAAAACCCATTTCGCATCGCTAATTTTCTTACGACGGTACAAAAAAAAGCCCTGGAGCGTGCACATTAATCTAAACAAAACTAAAACTCCCTCTCACATGCTAATAATTACAGTTTCATATCCTACGATAAACTTGATAACTAATAACCATAGAGGAAAACGGCCACACACAAACAAAGCTAATCACGGCTAATGGCAACATAGTGCTAAATCGTGGTTTTTAACCGGGTTTTATCATTAACATCTCTAAGTCCAGGCCTTGGAAATAGTCTGTTTTTTTAATAGCAGTACTAAATGGAAGCTGATGACATGTGAAACGCAAAACAACATGCTATACGTTAAGCTCAAGATTAGCCAAATCCGGCTAGCGCTAGCTCTTTGGAAAAGATGGAACTAAAAAAACCAGGACAAGTCTTGATTTAACGGTCTCACTAGATGAAAACACATTTAAAAATAAATAAAACAGAAATAGCTACCCCTAAAAAAAAAAAAAAAAAGAAATAGCTACCCCTAGTTGGACCTGTAACAAAATAATAATTATGTTCTTCCACACATTTCTGTGATTAATTCAGACTGAAGAGTAATAACGTACAGACGTGAATCAAACAAAGATAATCACACTGTGTGTGTGTGTGTGTGTGTGTGTGTGTGTGTGTGTGTGTGTGTGTGTGCGTGCGTGAGTGTGTGCTGGGTATTTTTGGGGTCGAACCAATTTATTGTTTTTAATAGATTTAAGTTTGAAAATGAAAAATCTCCCGTAGAAATGCACTGAGGTGAAGTTTGGATTTAAATTCTAACCGACAAAATTCAAATTTCAACCGACAAAATTCAAATTGTAACTGAAATAACTGGCAGAACAGAAACTCAGAGACTCAGAGACCTGTTCTTATATATACTACTACACACACACACACACACACACACACACACACACACACACACACACACACGCTGTTGTAGTTCCTTAAATAAATGCTAGTTCTTCCTATTATTATATAACCCTATTTGCTTCCGTAAATTATTTGTATCCTGCCCCACCTCAGGCCCCGCCCAGTGTGATGTCACGACCGGTATCTCACCTTGAGGAAGCTCTGAGGACAGGTATGGAACATCCTGTGTGCTGACGTGCGTCCAATCAAAATCATCGTACGGATCCTGCTGGTAATCACACTGCACCAAACCTTCATCGAAAGAGCAGCCACCTAAACACACACAATGTACAACAGTTAGTACACACACACACACAAACACACACACACACACACACACACACACACACACAGAAAACAGAACCCAGCATCTTTAGCACATACACACAGATGGCTGCATAATGAAACACTCCTGCTAACTTGCTTACACACACCTGCAGAGAAATGCCACCATCACTCCTGGATTTCACACACACACACACATACACACACACACAAAATATTTATTTTAATGTTTATTTGTTGTCTTAAAAACATTTGGAATTAATACTTAATAATTAATTAATTAATTAATTATGGAAATGTTGTAGACTTTCCCACGGTTTAACGACACATTGACAAAAAGCTGTTAACTTTTAAAGATGTAAATAAAATATGGCTGTAAACAGAAAAAAATGAAGCTCTGAAAGAGACACGGATCATTTTCGTGGATCCAATTCTGGATTCGGGGGGGGATTCAGTCTGATAGTGTGTGTGTGTGTGTGTGTGTGTGTGTGTGTGTGTGTGTGTGTGTGTGTGTGTGTGTGTACACTCATCTGACGAGAGAGAGAGAGAGCGCGAGAGCTTCAGGACACTGTCATCCTTCCCTATTGCTGTTTCTGTCTCTCGCCACAAGACGGGTGAAAAAACAAACTTCTCCGAGGCTGCCCCGCATGAAATGTGTCAGAGATTGTCAACAGGGTACGAGAATGTGAGCGGGTGAGAAAGAGAGCGAGAGAGAAAGTCCAATGACTCAAGCTGCTCCTTAGGTCACAGGGTGTCTCCATAAAGGACAAAAAGACACTCTGGGTTTAACTTATTTAACCATAGTGCAGGTCGTTTAACGAGTTATAATTAGAAACCTCGAGAAATACGTCTTATATCACTCATATCTGAATGACAGAAAACTAGTATGAGCAAACGCCTGCAGTACCTGCTAACAGAAGAGAATCTTGGAAGGCAGAAAATGTTTTAACATCCTTTTCATTTTCAGAGTATTTATATTTTTCTATAAACAGCACTGAGCTATCATTTTTTTTCCCACTTTCAATACATTATTCAATAAATTACATAAGATATAAAATATAGTGGAATTAACAGAACACCTTTGAGTTTTTTACCCCCAAATTTGAACACTTAGTGCTTTTTTAAATAGTCCAACCACCAGAAGGTGGCGATAATGAACCAATAAGACGTCTCCAAACTGCGCTCGCTTTCAATAGCTATAAAGCTTCACTTTCACTTATTTCATGTCTTTATTATTCTTGTTGTATTGCAATCCTTTGTTTTATTCATACTTTTACTCATTTGAGGGTCGGGAACAGATTAATCCTATTCAAACAGACTTATGGAACTAATTAAGTTCTAATTCCAAGATTCCACTGTGCTGGAGATTTTTTTTATAAAATAAGCTTACGTTAATGATTTTGCCCAAATGTAGTTTAATGTATTAGTTTTACGTGTGGTCCTTTACGATAAATTCTACGTACATTAGATTTGTTTAAGGGCATAACTATTGTAAATCAGGGAGCATCTGTGATTTTAGTATTTAAAATAAAATGCCATGCAAAGAATCTAAATTATGTAACTATGGTTTGTTGCTGTGTTTGTTTGTTTTTTTAAGTGAAGAAAAATCATATGTTCTATTTCTAATGTATTTGTGGTATTTTTACCGGGTTCTTGAAACAGTGTTAAACAGAAGTGTAACGATCTAAAATCGTGGACAAATGACGTTCTTTGTTTATTACGCCATCTAATGCTATTACATTTTTTTGAACACCAGAGGGCACAATTATACGTCACGCTCACAGAGACTCAAAGTAAACATTAATCTGAATAGTTATTCATCAGAGATAAAGGGGAACAAGAACATTTATACTACAATAGGGCATATTATATATCATTTTAAAACCTCTGTTCGTAGTAATTTCTTTTAATTGCAGGGGCCTAAAGGCTTTTTGTTGCTGCTTAAAAAACCTATACAACAAAACACACAATAAATGTGTTTTCACAGGAAAAAACATTTACAATATATGAAAAATATGCTATCAGGTTTTCTTAGTAATATTTATTAAAATAAACAATAATAATACTTATAACACTACATAATAATATTCTTAAAGTCTTAAACTTATAGCTTAAATTTAGACAGAACAATCAGAATATCTTGAACGGTGATTTTTTGTGGTTAATTTGACCGAATTATTTAAAATAAAGTTAAAAAAAGCGAATAATAAGCAAAATAATTTTACTTTCAGTGGCTTGTAAGACCAAAAAACCGTAGTAAAAATCGTAGTAAAATCAAATCGTGAGCAGAGTGTATCGTTACACCCTTAGAGTTAAAGGTTTCATAACGGTGAGTTTAGAGTCCTGGGAACTTTTAAGGATTAAACACTTTCCTGGAATGACTGTATCACGTTATAAATGAAGCATTTCAGCCACAGATTCTCTCAACAGCCTCCAAAAACACCAAAACATCTTCCCAAACCTCAAGATTTGTCCATCCTATGGAGCTTAGAGCTGAGAGCCTCACAAACCCGTAAATCTTCCCAAGTCAGATTTACAAATCTGTAAAATCCCAGTGAACCCAGGCAGGCTGCCCAGCAGCATCTGGTCCAGAACCAGAACCAGAACCTAACCTAAAAATCTCAAAGAATCCCCAAAAACATCACAAATCCTCCTCTGATTCCAAGAAGCCCCTGAGAACCTCCCTCAAAACAAGCCTGATGTTTTGCTCCAGTGAAAGGAGTGAAGAATAAGAAGGTGGCTTCCATCGTTAATAACGTAATGACTGTAATGTGTAACGATTGATTTCCACCTCACAATCACGACTTCATTCATCATATTTACTGTTCAGTCTAATTAAAGCCGCAGGTCCAAAGTGTTTAGAATCCGTTCTTATTTATCACCATAATGCCTCATCAAGCTGAAAATCCACTTAGAGCTTGACCAGTTAAAGCTCTGATTCCTGTTTGGACTTGTTGTGTTCACTTCATAATTATTATTTTAGCAGTGTGGTTTCTCCTCCTGAGCAGAACAGGAAAACTTCAACCCTGAACTTTTACAGATTTCCCTCAAATCCATCGTTTATCCAAAACCAACCCTCTCCACAGCCAAAAAAGACAGTCTGATGAGTCCTTATTAAGACCACTGTCGTTCCTCCAAACCACCTACTTGGTTCTTCACAAGTGTCTTCCAAAAACAGAAAATGCCTCCGTCTTAACCCCAAAATTCCTCCACCACAGATTCTCCAAACCCTCAGAGAATATTACGGGCCTCTGGACCCTCAGAAACTCCACAAACCATCCCAACGCTGTGAACTTTAATGAAGTCCTGACTGTCACGTTTATGGATCCTCCATATCTACTCGAACCCTGAAACTCTTTAAATCATTTAAAAAGGATCTGCAAAATCCAAAGACCTACGTGGATCCCCCTTAATTAAATAACTAAACACCAAATGTCCTAAAACACTCAAATCCTTCACAACTCAATCAAATCGGATTTATTTCTGTGGCACTTTTCTTTTGGTTTTTTTTGTTTGTTTGTTTTGGCATGTTTAATAATAAATAAATATATAAATAAATAATAAATAAATATAAAATATGAACTATAAAGTTCTTTTATCTAACAATCTTCCATTTTCACTCTATATTTACTTTTCTTCATTTTCTCTTCACATTTTTCAGTTTAGTTCCGTCTTCTGTCCTTTGGTTTCTGATTTGTCTCAGTCTTTCTTTTTAAGTCCTCTGCTTTTCTCTTTTATTTTTCATAACACAATTTTCTACCTTAACTTTCTTTCATCTTCTTTCTTTACTACCTTCCCATCTTTCTTTCTTTCTTTCTTTACTTTCGACAACTTGTTCTTTCCATCTTTTCTTCCCTCTATCCTTCATTCTTCCATTACATCCTCCTATTTTATTTATTTCTTTTCTTCATTCTATCTTTAAAGAAAGAAAGAAAGAAAGAAAGAAAGAAAGAAAGAAAGAAAGAAAAAGAAAATGTAAGGATGTAACAGGGAAAAAAAGATGGAACAAACTAAAGGAAGAAACTTTTTTTTATTTTTTTTCTTCCTTTACTTCCTTTCATCCTCTTCTCTTTCTTTACATATTACATTTTCTTTCTTTCTTTCTTTCTTTCTTTCTTGTGAACTGGGCTGTGGCTTTTCTATCACTAATTAACCTCTCACTTTTTGTTTTTTTGTTTTTTTTTCTATACAGGCTGCTTAATTGGAAGCCACCCTGCCAGGTCACCCTCTGAGCATCAAATCAAAACTTGTTGTTTTAACATCATTTCTTTCCTTTATTTTCTACCATCTTTTTTTCCATGTTTTCTTCCTTCCATCCTTCATTCTTCCATTACATCCTCCAATTTTCGTTCTTTCTTCTTTCCTTTTAAAAAAAAGTGAAATATAGAAAATTTAACTAAAAACTAAAAAAATGGAAGCATGTAATGAAAGAACAAAGAATGGAAGAAAGCAAAAGAAAAAACTTTCTTTATTTCTTTCTGTATTTCTGCCTTTCTTTCTTTCTGTATTTCTGTCTGTCTTTCTGTCTGTCTTTGTTTTCCTTTCTTTCTTTCTTTCTTTCTTTCTGTCTGTCTGTCTTTCTTTCTGTCTGTCTATCTTTCTTTCTTTCTGTCTGTCTGTCTGTCTTTCTGTCTGTCTGTCTGTCTTTCTGTCTGTCTGTCTTTCTTTCTCTCTTTCTTTCTTTCTTTCTGTCTGTCTGTCTGTCTGTCTGTCTGTCTGTCTGTCTTTCTTTCTGTCTGTCTGTCTGTCTGTCTGTCTGTCTTTCTTTCTGTCTGTCTTTCTTTCCATCTTTCTTTCCATCTTTCTTCCTTTTCTTCCTTGGCTCATGGTTTTTCTGTCACTACCTAACCTCTCAATTTTTGGTTTTCTTCTAGTACATGCTGCTTAAAAATGAAAACTCTTCTGACACCAAATTGGAGTGTGGATCGAGCCTCTAATGCGCCGGCGTTTCAGACGAGCAAACATATTAGGGTAAAAACTCAGACGCCTTTACAACCAGCGTTAGCACTAAAGTCTAAACTAATAACGTGTCAACTTAGCGACGTTTAATCTGCAATTTAAAGGTGCTGATTCGACGAGGCCGGGGTTCTGCTGACATCAAATGGATTCAAACGCAGCAGAATCTCCAGGATAAAAAGCAAAGAGAGAGACAGAGACAGACAGACAGAGAGAGGACATTTTCTCTCCATCATGTCAAAGTAAAAGCGGATTTTCCGTATGTAAATCAGTTCGTGTCTCATCCCTCTCTCACCCGGATCTAAGAGAGGAAACAGTGACATGAGCTTCTTAAACACGGCTCGTCTGTAACCCAGCGTGGAGAGAGAAAAAACAAAACAAACACAGCTCTAACGGAGGAAAAACACGATTTAACATCCAAATCCGTCACCGGAAAGTCCGATCAATAACGATCCAGTTCTGAAGCCTTGACACTAAACTCTCGTAGCTCATCAGGACGGGCCTGATTACATCGGTCCACAACGATTTGTTTTATTTAATATGTTTTAATGTTCTGTAACTGTGGTGCCAAAACTTACTTTCCTTTTTTTTTCTTTCTCTCATCAACCAACCTTCCTTTTTGATCTTCTTTTATCCAGCCATCTTCCACTCTCATTCTTTTTTCTTTCTTTCCCATTTTCTCCCCATATTTTTTGTGTTTAGTCTTCTTTCCTTCTTTTGCTCTATTCGTTTTCCATTTTTAAATACATCTCTCATTTTTTCCATCACTTCTTTTTTCATTTGTTTTTGTGTTTCTTTTTTATTTCATTTGTATCCATTTGTCCAACCGTCCTCTGTTTTTTTGGTTTTTTGTTTCATTTTTCCTTCAGTCATTTTCCATCTTTCTTTCCCCCGTTACTTCATTCCATCTTTTTCTTTACTTCCTTCTATTTTTTATCCTTTACATTATTTCCATAATTTTATTTTCATTATTCAGTCCTTATTTGCATCCAGCTTTCTATTTTTATCTTTTATTTATTCTTTTCTTTGTTCCTTCACATTTTTGTTTGATTTTTCTTTCCATCTCTCTTTCTCTTCCTTTTTGGGCTTCTTTCTTTTTTTCCCCTCCTTCTTTTTTTATAAACCATCTCACTTCTTTACGTTTTATATTCTTTTCATTCCTCATTCTGCTTTTATTCATCTTTCTTTTTCTTCTTTTCTCTGTGCATTATCCCTTCCCTCCATCTTTGTTTCTTTATTTCCTTTTTTCTCCCATCATTCAATCTTTTCTTTTTATCTCTTTCCTTTCTTATTTCTATTTTTCCTTTTTTATTCATATTGCCTTACCATTTTTCTTCTATGTTCTTTTTTCTTCTTTCCTTGTTTTTTCCTTTCTTTGTTGCCACTAATTTCATTCATTCTTTAGATCTCTTCCTTCCATTTTATATTCTTTTCTGACCCATCTTTTCCTTATCAGCTTTTCTCATCTTTCTTTATTGCCTTCTATTTTTCTTTCCATCTTTTCTTTATTCCACGCTTCCAACTTTCTTTCATTTATTTTTTCTCTCTTCCTTTCATTTCTCTTGTTCCTTCACCTTTACCCTCCATCTTTCCTTCCTTTTTGAGGGATTCTTACTTTTATATCCGTTTCTTTTCTCATTTTGCCTTTATTTGCGCATGATTTCGGCACTAACAGTAACTTAGGAGCAGCACTCGACAATATCATTACATTTCCATAAAATGTTACTGACGCCTGATTGTTCAGGTCTGATCTCAATAAGCTTCTTCTTCTTCTGAGAGCTAGAGACTAACGCACAAGTGGATTTAAGGTTTAAGCTAGAGGAGTAAAATGTGCAAAATTAGGGTCACTAGTATGAGATTAGGGTCACTAGTTAGGGAGGAAGGAGCAGCTGATCAATGCTTCATGAGACAGAGCCTAATAGAGATGGAATTCACATCTAATTATTTTTTAACCAGAGCTCTTTCTTCAGAGACGCCGCCTGTTTGGACACCGGCCAGACCGACATGTCAGCTCGTCAGATGGTGTGTGTGTGTGTGTGTGTGTGTGTGTGTGTGTGTGTGTGTGTGTGTGTGTTACACAGTGAGTGGGTGTTTGGCTCGGTGAGGCTAAAGTGCAGTTTGTGCGTTTAATGCGATGGCAAATATGATTGCATACCATCTTCAGGTCCAGATCCTTCATTTCAGTTCAAATACTCACACACTAACTTGACCGTGTAGGTTGTGTTGTGTTGTGTTATGTTGTGTTGTGTTGAACGGTTTCTGTGTCTTTTCATCCCGAGCCGTGTGCTCTCGCCTCACCCTCGAGTTTTATCATGCAGAATAATTATTTTATTATGCAAATGAAGTGAATGCCATTATTTCATTAGTGAGGTTTGAACATTGGCGCTGTCTATTATTATGCAGATGAGCCCGCGAGTGTCCTTGCAGCTAGAGTGGCCACAGCGGCCATTAAGGGTCCATCTGGACTCGTTAGTGCCCTTCCTCACTCGCCCTAAAGCACCGACACGCTGCCGTGTGATATATCACGAGCGCCGGCTAATGAGTGGCGACGCTGAATGCAGGCTGAAAGCACTGCCCTAGGGTCATGACCTTGGGGTAGCGACCGATAGAAAAGTCATGGTCCCAACAACTGAAAGTTTTCCCTCCTGGATGAGGAGCCGCCAAGTCAGATTGAGTGGAGCCCATTGGGATGGACTCAGGACTTGCTCGACCCATCTCAGTCATGACAGCCTCTATAGCCACCAACTGACGGTGACTAGGACCACTGTTGTAATGCCAAGACCTCCTTCACTGGAACCGACAGCTACATAGGCCACTCCTCCTTCAATGAGACTGATAGGTACCTGATGCCATGCCTCCTTCTGTTGGATTTATGGGTACAGGGAGAGTCTCCTGAGTCTCCTGGACTGGCATTGGCAGATATTTGACAGTCTTTAACTGACAGATACAGAGGCCACACCTCCTTCACTGTGACTAACAGGTACAGAGGCCACACCTCCTTCACAGTGACTAACAGGTACAGAGGCCACACCTCCTTCACTGTGACTAACAGGTACAGAGGCCACACCTCCTTCACTGTGACTAACAGGTACAGAGGCCACACCTCCTTCACTGTTGACTAACAGGTACAGAGGCCACACCTCCTTCACTGTGACTAACAGGTACAGAGGCCACACCTCCTTCACTGTGACTAACAGGTACAGAGGCCACACCTATTTCAATAGGACTGACAAGAATAGAGGCCACACCTATCCTGGAATTGACAAAAACAAAACTCACAACTCTCTCAATTGGACTGACAGGAACCCGAGACCACGCCTCCTTTAATTGGATTGACAAAGAGAGGCCACACCTCCTTTACTGGAACTGATAGGTAGAGGCGCTGCACCTCCATCACTGTAACCGACATGTACCTGAGACCACACCTCCTTCAAATGGAGTTATAGGTATCAGAGGCCACGCCTCCTTCAATTGAATTCAAAGGTATCAGAGACCACTCCTCATTCAAATGGATTTATAGGTACATGAGACCACGCCTCCCTCACTGCGACTAACAAGTACCCTGGGACCACACCTCCTTCAAATGGATTGGAAGGTACAAAGACCACTCCTCCTTCAAAGGGGCTGACAGAAATAGAGGCCACGCCTCCTTGGCTGGAACTGTCCAACCTAATACGCACTTCATTTCTGCTCACCTGGATCAAACTGTCATTTGTCGCTTAGCATTCGTTCGGCTTTGATTCATTTTGTAATGATGATTATTGATCCGCTTTCCCTCTGTCCGCGGTTTGATTAGTTTGTAATATTCAAGCAGAATTTGTCACTTCAGGCTAAAATTCGGTTTTCTATTCCTCATCTGCTGTCGCCTGTGAGAAATATAATAACACATATCGATTGCCTTCAAAGACAACCGGAACCGGGTCCTCACTGGGACGGGTGAAAACCCAATTCTCCCTCACTGAAGGAGGCATGGCCTCTGTTTCTCTCTCACTGTAGTAGGCGTGGCCTCTTTCTCTCTCACTGAAGGAGGCGTGGCCTCTGTTTCTCTCTCATTGAAGAAGGCGTGGCCTCTTTCTCTCTCACTGAAGGAGGCGTGGCCTCTTTCTCTCTCACTGAAGGAGGCGTGGCCTCTGTTTCTCTCACTGAAGGAGGCGTGGCCTCTGTTTCTCTCTCTCTGAAGGAGGCGGCACCTGTCAGTGCCAGTTTCAGTAGGCATGGTGCCTCTGGCTGAAAAAAATGGCTGGCTGGAAAAAATTCAGCTGCAAATATCTTAAATAACTGTACTAAAAGAGGACTGTCTAATATCCTACCCAAGGCTGCAGTGACCCAGGTTCGAGCCCCACCCATGTCTTCAGGCCAATTAAACCATGGCCCACAATTACGCTGTAAATACAAGAAAAGACCTGCCAGCCTGGCACTCTACACGACCCTAACTGGGGAAAGCAGGGATAAAAGTTGGGGGACAAAAATATTCATGCAGTTGTGCTCTGATTGTTAGTGTGATTACAAAGAGATCGTCACCAAAACATCAGTGCAGTCAGCCAGTACTCTGAACGTGACCTCTACACTCACAACACCAAATTTTATAGTGAATTTAACACTAAAAATGCAGATTATTACTCGGCTCTGAGTCTGAAAGCGACTGAACGACAGGCGAGTTACGGAGACGCTAACGTTTGGGCCAATTTGTGTCCAAAATGGGGGAAATGGAGGAAAAATAACTGAAGGTGACATTGGTATCTCTGTAAAGTGCACTTTTCTCTGGCCTCGAGGCGCTATGCCACCCACACACACACACACACACACACACACACACACACACACACACACACACACACACACACACACACATCTGAC
>JAVSBU010136674.1:0-12843 GCA_033118015.1 Loricariichthys derbyi
TCATGGCTGTACTAGCTCAAAAGGGAGCTTCTACTCAATACTGAGCAAATGGTCTGAATACTTATGACCATGTGATATTTCAGTTTTTCCTTTTTAAGAACTTTGCAAAAATTTCTACATGTCTGTTTTTTTTCTGTCAAGATGGGGTGCTGTGTGTACATTAATGAGAAAAAATGAACTTTTTGATTTTAGCAAATGGCTGCTATGAAACAAAGAGTGAACAAATTAAAGAGGTCTGAATACTTTCCGTACCCACTGTATAAATGACCAAGTGTAATATTTTTGTCTCGTTTGTTTCTTTCTTTCTCCACTTTAAGAACTTATAGGAATATTATGTTTTGGTCATATTTGTGCAGAAATATAGTCAATTTAAGAAGGGTTCCCAAACTCTCAAACACTAATGTACCTGCTACCTTACATATTTATTTACAATGTCATTCTTTTCATGTCATTCCATATCCATTTCCAGATATGTTTTTACTGGTATATATACTTTTGAAGCGACAATCAAAGTGGTCTCAAGAGGCTTCTGTCTTGGATCTTTTACATTCCTTCGTGATCCATGGAATTGGCTGGATTTCATGGTGATCAGCATGGCGTGAGTATTTCAGCCACGACATTAAAGCCTGAACTGTTCAGCTGTTTGAATCTAATTTACAAGGAAATTATTCAACATGTGGCCAATATTAGGTACAAAGTGAAAGTAGTTCAAGGTAAAAAAGAAAAAAAAAAAACTCTCTTAGTAATTACAGACTCAATCCGTTGTACAGTTTGCTAAGCAAAGTTCCCCTTAATGTGCAGCTATGCTCTTCAGGCACCTTCTCAATAACAGCAAGCTAATGCTGTCATTTGACTTAGGTGGTGGACACGTCTAAATATAGCACCCATTAAAACGTATCATTTACATCAACAACAACCTCATGAGTACATCAGTGTAACTAAAGAAAATCTAACAGTTCTCACACTTCAGTGTACATTAGGTTTTATGGTTTATAGTGGTGCAGAATAGTTGAGGAACACAAGTTAAGCAGGTTTCAGAATGAGGCATGAATCATTCTAGGTACACAAGTGACTTCAGGACCATCTTATTTCATACTTTTGTTATAAACATTCACCACAGAAATCCATTTCCATTTATCAAGAGTGTAGTCAGTCAATTTCTTACTAATACAAGTTTTCAAACACTGTATAAAAAGATCTTATATCAGACTAAACCTTTTTGGTTTTGAGTCAAGAAGGATTGCCAAATTATTGCTATTTCCTAATTGGCAGCATAATGAGAGAAATAATTATTAAAGAATGTTTATTACTTTCTACAAAGCCATCACTTTACGTACATTTCCATAGTATTTTGTAGCATTGCATTTAAACTGTATGAATTGGGTCAAACGTTTGGGTCTCTGTCCACAAGCTTCGCACAATACTTTGCTGGAATTATTGCCCATTCCTCCTGATAGGACTGATATAACTGAGTGAGGTTTGTAGGCCACCTTGCTCACACATTTTCTATGAGACTGAGATCAGGGCTTTGTGATGACCACTCCAAAACATTGACTTTGTTGTCCTTAAGCCACTTTGTAAATAATTTGGCAGTACGTTTAGGGTCATTGACTATTTGGAAGACCCATTTGCACCCAAGCTTTTACTTCCTGGCTTGCTTCAGTATATTCAAATAAAGTTCTTCCATCATGGCGCCAACTATTTTGTGAAGTGCATCAGTCCCTCTTGGAGCAAAACACCCCCACAACATAATGCTGCCACCATCATACTTCGCAGATGGGATGGTGTTCCCAGGCTTGCAAGCTTCTCCGTTTTGTCGTTATGGCCAAAGAGTTCAAGCAGAACAAAATGCAAATGTCTCCAAAGATGAATGTCTTTGTCCTTGTGTGCATTTGCAAACTGTAATGTTGATTTTGGATTAATGTATTTTCCCTCGCCGAGTGTCCTTTTAGCCCACGTCAGTACATGACTTGTTTTACTGTGGATAATGACACTCTTACCAACTTCAGCCAGTTGGTAAGTCTTCACAAGGACTTTTGCTTTTGTTCTGGGATTGATATGCACTTTTCACACCCACACATTCATCTCTGAGACACAGAACCTGTCTCAGTTCTGAACAGAATGATGGCTGGACATTCTCATAGTTTTTATTATTAATTGTTTGAACAAATGAACGTGGCACCTTCAGGCATCTGGAGATTGTACCCAAGGATGAACCAGACTTATGGAGGTCTACATTTCTCTTCCTGATATCTTGGATTATTTCTTGTAAATTTTCCCATTATGTCACACAAGGAAGCATCTTATCAAAAGCTTTCAAAGCCATGACGTCATCATCTGGACATACCCAATCTGTTTAGGCATAGTAATCTTAGTATGTGTAAACAGATCAGTCAGTGAGTGAGGAAAAAATGCTGGCTTTTTAGACAGTGTATGTAAACCTTTGGTTTCACCTTTAAAACCTGATTAAAAAACTTAAAGTAAGACGTTTCTAATATTGCAAAGGACATTTTACTGCTTGAAATAACTGATTTATGACGTATATTCACAGCCCACTTTACTAGGTACACCTTGCTAGTTCCAGCTTGGACCCCCTGTTGCCTTCAGAACTGCAGTAACTCTTCGTGTCATAGATTTGACAAGGACAAGAATGTGATCCAGTGTGGTCTTGTGCTGTTGTAGCCCACCTGCTTCAAGATTAGATTCAAGATTTGTGCACTGAGGTTTTTCTGCATGCCTTTGTTGTAACGAGTGTATATTTGAGTTACTGTTGACTCAAACCAGTCTGGTAATTCTCCTCAGATCTTTCCTACAACAAGGGATTTTCTCCCAGAAAATTGCAACTCACTGGATATTTTCTCTTTTTTGGCCCATTCTCTGTAAACTGTAGAGATGGACATGGGTGAAAATTGCAGTAGATCAGCAGTTTCTGAAATACTCAGAGCAGCCAGTCTAGCACCAGAAACTGTGCCATGTTCAAAGTCACTGAAATCACATTTCTTTCCCATTATGAGCTCCTACCAAATGACTGGCTGACAGGATGTTTGAGTTAACATACAGTTGAACAGGTGTATCTAATAAAGTGGATGGTGAGTGTTTGCTAGCCCTGGGTTTCTAGTTTTGACAATGACAGTGGGTGGTTGAAGAGAGCAACTGGACTTGCTTGAAATTCTTGAAGACGTTTCACCTCTCATGCGAGAAGCTTCTTCAGTTCAGACAATGGCAGTTTTGACAATGGCACATAATTGGTGGCAATAGCGACCCATTTTCTTGAAGATACTTCTTGGTGTTTCCATATTTTTTATAACTCACACCCTGCTTCTCTCCCACCCTGTTGGAACTTCTGTTGTGTATTTTTTAACTGAACATTATTCATTGTTTTCACCAAAATGTTTGTATCTGCTGTTTCTAGGTACATCACAGAGTTTGTTGACCTTGGGAACGTGTCAGCACTTAGAACGTTCCGTGTACTCAGAGCACTTAAAACAATCACTGTTATTCCTGGTAAATTTTCCCCTGCATTCTAGTTAATGCTGTGCTTATATAAGCAGAATTACACTTTTTCAGTTATTCATGCACATTAAATTTCCCCCCGGATTTTAACAGTTTCAGCTTCTCCTTCACATCTAGTCTTTTGTTTCCAGGCTTAAAAACTATTGTTGGAGCTCTGATACAGTCAGTCAAAAAGATGGTCGATGTCATGATCCTGACCTGCTTTGCCCTGGCTGTATTTGCCCTTATCGGCCTGCAGTTGTTTATGGGGAACCTGCGCCACAAATGTATACGCTGGCCCATCTCAAACAGCACTGTGGATGACTACAACTCCACTCTGGCCTTCAATGGCACCTTCATAAACAACACTTTTGATTTCAAAGCCTACATTGAAAATGAAGGTGACTTCAGGTTCATGGGAACAGTTTGTTTAGTGAAAGTGTTCCAATTTGTGCTTTTTTAATTATACTCTGTATTTAAACAGTCTGTGTGCATTTGTTTTCCAGAAAATCACTACTTTCTTGATGGCAGTTTGGATGCATTGCTTTGTGGCAACAGTTCTGATGCCGGGTAGGTTTACCATTTAGCTGAAGTTGTTTCAATTCCTGAATCTCTGAATCACAGATGCTGATTATTTGACAGCTGTGTTTTGTTCTTTGAAACTAGTCATTAAACTAAATGGACATTGACTGGACATTACCATAGTTAGAGCTTTTCAGGGTATTTCACAAGAATTTTCTGAAATGAGTGACAAAAATATTGAACTTTTTCATGATTTTCTAATTTTTGAGATGTACCTGTTCATTTAGTGGTGGACAGTAACAAAGTAAATGTAATTCATTACTATACTGTAGTTAGTAGTTTGTGTACCTGTACTTTACTGAAGTATTCTATGTAACTTTTTACTTTTACCCCACTACATTTCAAGTCAAATATCTTACTTTGTGTGCCAATATATTATGCAAATCTGTCATTCCTTTTGGTTTGTCTGTGCAAAATGAAAAAGGTTAAACGTAAAAAAAAAAAAAAAAAAAGAGTGTAGATATTCTGTATTCTTTTCATCTTAAATTAGTTGACTGACTGATAGTATTGTTACAAAATAATAGAACATTAGAGCTATAATCATTGTACTTTTACTTTTGATGCTCAAGTACATTTGAAGGCAAATACTTCTGTTACCTTTGGAAATAATTTTTTTTTTACCTTGGTTATCTCTACTTTAACAGAATTATATGGTTTGTGTACTTTGGCCACCACTGGTTATGTTAGCATAAACTGAATTTATGAAATTATAAAAAATTTTGGTAAAACTTCTTCACTGAACATCTATGACAGCCTAACATGGCTTTGTGTTAATTCACTTAGAGTTTAATTTATTTTACGCACAGTTACAGTGCCTGTACAACTGATTAGTAACAGGGGTTAGTGATAAAGCCTAACCCCTCTAAATTCTGTCTGTCCCAGTACGACAAGTAGGCTAAAAACACCCCTGGAGATACCACAGATGAGTGTAAGACTGTTTGTCTTTTGCAAGTCTATTGTGGACTCGCTGCTTCACGGATTTTGAAAAAATATTTTAAAATATTTATCGTGGTATTTTTGCTGTTTCATTGGCTTTTGCGGTACTCTGTTTAAAGTATATTTTGCACATGCATAGTATGTATTATACAGAGTAAATAACCACCTAAAATGTTTATTAATTTGAGTTAATTACCTAATTGATATTTAAGTTATCTAAATTTAATAATGGCATAAAAACTTTCTTATTGTGGCTAACTTCACTTACATTAGACTTTAAAATAAAAGACTCTGCCTTTACCTAAATGTATAGACTTCACACCAGTCTATAGATTTAAGTAAAGGCGGAGTCTTTTATTTTGAAAGTGTCATTTGGCAGTGGCCATCTTTGTTGGCAAGCTTCTCAGTAATTATTTCATTATCATTCTAGCTGTAAGACGTATAGTCAATGGTAAGTACCGGTACTTATCAAATTTTTAAAACTACGGATCTAGGTTTAAGAGTTTAAAACATTTTATGAACATTTAAGTAGATGTTTTTTAAAAGGTACATGTACAGTATGGGAAAAGTTATTAAGCGAATGGGAAAGGGTTATATATAAGAGTGTGGGAAGAGTTTATAAAGACTTAAAATAATGTATTTACTGTATAAAAACTACAATAAGCATAGCGTCGCTACTTTGCAGAAATTTTTATTGCGGTTGGATCTGGAACGGATCTCCCGCAATAAGTGAGGGAACACTGTACTTCCCAAACCTCTTTTAATTTATGGAAATTCACAATAACTATAAAAACTACAGTAATGCACTGTTACGACCCTGTCTAGAGGAAAGCAATGAAACATAACAGGCGGTACGATGGACCTGATACTATTGTTTGCCAGAAGCCAAAAATGCATTGACATTATGTCTGGAGTTACAACAGATTTTTATTTCCTAAGTTGATGGTTCTTAAACGGCACTCACCTGTACATCACATTATGCATTGCACTTATAGAATTACAAATAAATTAAGGCTAGATAGGGTTGACTGCTGATATCTCATGGCTATTGTTTTGACAGAAAGTGTCCAGAAGGATTCACATGTATGAAGGCTGGGAGGAACCCAAATTATGGATACACCAGCTACGACACCTTCGGCTGGGCCTTTCTTGCACTCTTTAGGCTAATGACTCAAGATTTCTGGGAGAACCTCTTTCAGCTGGTACATCAATTACTTTTTGGCTTTTCTTGTGTGCATAGAAGCATAATATTAGTAATGTTGATCTTCCACTTCCAGTTATAAACCTGTGACAGTTTAACTAAACCTTTTTATTCTGACAAGACTTATTTACAACAGGCTACTTTGAACATTTGATGACTTCTTTACAATTCTTTAAATTCAGCTGAACAAGGACCTCTAGTTATGTGGTCTCACACAAGGCATCATGGGATTCCTTTCTGGTTCTTATTTGTTAAGCATCTCAGGAAATTTTTCTTGCAACTAGCACTGCTGGTTTGCTTATTTATGATCTGGACTTTGGTCTTGATATGGCCTTTAAAAAGTTGTTTTACGACAATGTCTATTGCTGAAATGACTATGGATGTTTCTTCAGTTGGAGCTTGTATGTTTCTAGAGTATACATTCATGTTAGAAATACTTTATCAGAAAATAAACAGTGTATGCAATAAAGTATCATTTATTGCATCACCAAATCTTATGCACCAAAATTATTATAATTTTTGTTTCAAAAATCAATACTTTGATTCTTTGGCTTGTTCCCCAACCCACAGTATAACTTCAATAAAATGAAAAATTTAATCTTTTTTTTTCTGAAAATGAAAATTGCCATTACCACAACACGCCAAACGATAGTAAAAAGTGAATCATCTCTAGATAAACACATTAAACACCTCAGACAAACTAAAACTTAACAAGTGCTGAATTAATTCATTGTAATTAATATCCTGAAATGCTCACCGGACCACAAAATAGTCACCTTTGCATGAAATGTAAGTAAGTGTGTAATACCTCCACAAATTCAGACAAGACTTTTCTGTAGACTGGGACTTTTGCCACTGCTAAAAATCACTGCTCAATACACCTGCAAATTCAGCTACTTCTTTCACACTATGTTCTTTAGCATGCTCAAATGCAATCACTCCTTGTTGCCAATCATTAGCATCTGCTTTGCGACCCATTTTTACACATCGAACGAGACATTCACAGCACTGTACCACCTCTTCTCAATCAATGAATTCAATCACACATCCAGCAGGTATTTCATAGCCTGATAATCCTTGGGCAACGCCATCTGCAGGAGCCTGATGTTACTACAGCCTTAAACATGCAAGGTGACAATTTTTGTCTGGGGAGTAAAGAATAAGTGTCAATATAAATGTCATTTTACTCCACCAGAAGCCTAGTTATAGAACGCATGGGAGAACTTATGGCATCTCTTAAAAACGAATTGTTTTAGTAGTTGGGTAACTGTACCTCATGTTTCGCTTAGACTCTGCGTGCAGCGGGAAAGACGTATATGATTTTCTTTGTGGTCGTCATCTTCCTGGGATCCTTCTACCTCATTAACCTGATCCTGGCTGTAGTTGCCATGGCGTATGAAGAACAGAACCAAGCCACGCTTGCCGAGGCCCGTGAGAAAGAAGAAGAGTTCCAGAGACTACTGGAACAACTCCATAACCATGAACAGGTCAGGTGACCACATGTTGATGTATAGATGACTGTATGTTCAGTTTAACGCAAAGCCAAATGACATGTTTCTGTGATTTTCTAAATGAAAATAAGTCAAGAAACTTAGACGTCATGCTACATTGAAGGATTCAATGAATTAAGGGTAGCCAGATTCCAAGCCTAGGGGCCAGCATTTTTTATTCAGTTCATCAGAAGTCAAAAGGGTCCTTCATAATGTGTTGGGGGTGTACTTTATATAACACAGCACTCTGCATATCTGTAATTCTTACTATGTGTATTTTAACTAATTCCATAGTACAATTTCTATTTTTCTAAGACTTCATTGTTTTTATTTGCAGTTTCAAACTGGAAGCAAAGCATCATTGGCCAGTCAGATATCCAAAAACCGAAGCTCTGAAATGGCAGATGATGGCGATGATGTGATAAAAGACTGTAATGGTAGGATCATACCACGTCTGGTCCTCAACAAGGCCCCATCTCTGGAAAAGGTAAAGCTTGTATTTTATTAGCTTGATTTAATAGGGTTGTTGCATGACAGTCATAGTTAATAGCTAAAATACACAATCAGGACAATACAGAGTGAGTCAAAAATCTCAGGACGACCTTTATTTTACAAACGAAGAGGATATGGAGAGGGCACCTATTTTTTTAGGATATGTCTGGAACATGGCCACCATCTTAAAAGCCGCCATATTGGATTAAGGGCATGTTTTTCCCAATAGGAAGTGGGTCATGTAGCATATCAAAGACCACCAGAATTTGTTTTTTAAACAGCAACTTTCTTTTCCGCAACAAATGTGTCAATTGAGCCCCATTAGGTCAAAAAGGTTAAGCGTAGGTAGCTAAAGTAATCATTACGTCAATGGAACGCCCCAACAAGAATAGCAAGGATAGTAAGACAAACAAAGAGAAAGGGTGTGTAGAGTTGCAAAGACACAATACCGAACATCTAGCCCAATGTTGTTAAATGCTGGCAATATTTTATTACTCACATTAAGTACAGTGTTTTTTTTGTCTCTATAGAATGCAGAGGATGGGCAAAATTATGACACTAAGTCCATGGACTCCAATCATGACTTGATGTACCTGGAGAACCCTGTGCTTTCCAAGAGGACAGCCAGTGCCATAAGTGTGCTCACCACAGCTAGGGAAGGTACCACTCGAGACAGAACCTGAAGCTCTGATGGTGAACTAATTACTGGGACTGAGAATGTTGAGCCTCTACACTTCTTAATATGTCCAACTTTCAACACAGAACAACAGCTGTAGATGAACGTAATTATAACCTTAGACCAGTTTAATTCCTTATTAGCAATCGTTTTGAGTTAAGGAGGTATTTTAGGTAAAGTCGTTGGTAGTCCTGGGTTGCATACACAATGTTTACTGTCATTTATGTGCTTTATTTACTATGTGCATGCATGAGATGTGTGACGTCCCAGAGGTTGGATTTTAAAATACGTTGGGCTTAAGCAAGCAGAATTGTTTGTCTGAGGTCTAAATTAAAGTGTAATACCAGAGATTAGTGCCCTGATTATGACTCTATCCTACTAATGAGTGTGCATTGTCTGGAGTTTAGCACATGGGAGGCGAGGCCAAGGATATTGTGAACAGAAAAAGCTCTACTGACAAATCCTAAATAGTGCTAACCTTTAGTCTAGTTCCGTATAATTACAGTCTTTCATTTGCCCTTTTGTTAAGATATTGTGAAAGTGAAGCCTCAATGATTTAAAGGCATGAGTTCATCTATAGATGGTGGATGAAATAAATCTATTTTACCATCATTGTGCGGTGTGAATGATGTCTTCTCACTTTCTTTTCACAGAGTTGGAGGACGCTCAAAAACCCTGCCCCCCAGGCTGGTATAAATTTGCTGACATTTTTCTAAAGTGGGATTGCTGTGTACCTTGGATTGTCTTCAAGAAATGGGTCTACTTTGTGGTGATGGATCCATTTGTGGACCTGGGAATCACCATTTGCATTGTGCTTAATACATTGTTCATGGCTATGGAGCATTACCCTATGAGCTCAGATTTTGAACATGTGCTTTCTGTTGGCAATTTGGTAGGTACTCTTGCTTACAAAGCGTTATAGAGGATGTGTTGGTGTATGTCTATGGGTAGATTAACTCTAACTCGCCAGATAATACAGTAATACAAAAGTGGCAGAGTAGGTACATCACTGTTTTTTTTCCCTGAGTTGAGGGCCGTAAGACTAAGTTAGGCCAGACTTTTTTAATTACTTGTTTGGTGGATCCGCCGATGTTAGTTTTTCACATTTTCGAAAAAAAATAAAATTGAAAAAAAATCGCCTTTTTTTTTTATTGCTGCCGATCTTGCATAGTTGAAAATGGCAATTTAAAACTCGCACCATCACTATGTGCCGTTGTCATCACTGATGCATGCATAGAATGTACCAAAATCTGTCGTTATCATCACAAACGCATGCGCAGACGAAGCAAATGGGCACTAAGTAGACAGTTCAGCAAGATCGCCTGTATTGGCCAGTTGTATAAACGAGGAAGCTGCTTCCACGTTTGTAAGCAGTCTTTCTCGTGGGGTCTTTAAGCGGCCATGATTAGCAGATTCTTATTGCCACCTAGTGGTGCGTCGCTGATGCACGTCTAATAGGGTTCAGCTGTGGCTGAGTGTATAAACATGCCACTCTTGCTCCAGTCCTGGCTTCTGCCTATGGCATGGCATGCAATCCCTCTCAAGCAGAGCATAACTGCTACAATGCCAGCTCGTACAAAGCCTGTCCCTGCCTTATAAACACTCAGCCACAGCTGAACCCTATTAGACATGCATCAGCGCCCCGCCACTAGGTGCCAATAAGAACTCAGTAATTGGAGCCACTTAAAGATTCCACGAAAAAGATTGCTTACAAACGCTGAAGCAGCTTCCTTGTTACACCAGTGTCGACTTTGTCGCTATATTTAGTGACTTTTCAGACCGTTTAGCGACTTTATTTTTTAAAAAGCGACTAGCAACAAATCTAGCGACTTTTTCTGGTGTTATTGGAGATATAATGTACGATACGGTGTCCTGCTTGGTTGCTGGGGTGATTTGATGAATTGAAAATTAAAAAAAATAACTTCTAAAGTGAAATTTCATTTTTATTTTTATTGCCGCTGCCGTATTCAGTTTTTGATCACAGAAATCTGCCAAACAAGAAATAAAAACAGTCTGGCCTTACTGTTTACACCACATTTACACTTTATACCACTATATTATCATGTGCATTTGTTGCTGATTGTAAATCAGGTCAGGATTTGGTACCTTCTTACATTATTCAATCTGACACTAAGAACAGATCAGTTGAATGCAGCCTTCACAATTTTGCAATGTTTTTGTCATGAGCAAAACACATTCTGTGCCTATATGAGTAATGTGCCATGTTTTATGGGGAATCATTGTGATGGCAGTAACAGGTTTCCTGTTACAGCACTGGGCAAGTCTACTGAAAGCTTTGAGCCAAACTATGTGTAGCATCTATTTTATAATTGAATAATGGCATAATGGGTGCTTACGTAGCCTGAGTTATTTGTCTGCCAGGTTGTCATAGTAAAAAGCTATCCTTCTGGTTACAACAGATTATAGATGTTTTTTCACATTAGTACATGCAGGGCTGGACAATAATCTTCATTAAATGCAATGTTGGATATTATTTATCAATAATATACCCTATAAAAATATATAATTGTTTAATTCTAAAACTCAGTGCAACATGATGTACCTTTGCAGGACAATGACTACAATGAACATCACATTGATATCAGTTTATGAAATTAATAATTTCACTCATCATAAAACTTAAAGGTCTTGTAACCTGATATTATCATAGTGGCAGCTTGATGAATCTGGAATTTCATCTCACAACCTTTCAATTAGTAGTCCCTTATCATTTAGTATATTTCAGTTTCTTTCTGTCAATGATAAATCCTACTGGAATTTTATCAGTCACATAGAATTCCCTATATTCATTGTGTGCTGTAATATTGAGTTTGCTGTTCAGAGTAACAGAGTTGCCCAATTTAAACCATGAAAACCATACCCAGAGCATTTTATTTCTACTGCCAAATCTAGTAGTAGCCACTACACATTTAGGTAGGTAGTGTTATTTTGCAGTGCATTAAATCCATCCATTTACCTGTCAGACTGACATATGGTAATGTGAGATTCGTGACTCCAGAGAATGTTTTCACTAGTTAATATTTCAGTGGTTTTGTGCTTTATGCCACAGTTCTTGCTTGCCATTGTAAGTAAACATCTTTTACATATGTTATACTTGAACTGAAACAAGGTTCTTGAAGTTCATGTTAAAAATATCTTTTAAAGTTTTTGCTTTCAGAGGCAATTTGAAACAACAACTTGTTATAATGAGGTTCAACACTTTTGTTTGTTAAACTTGTGTAGCCTTGTATAGCTTAATAGAGCATGCTATTTTTTGTTAGGTGAGTTTATTTAACATCACATCAGCACACTTGGTTATATTCAGGAGAGGAACAATATTACATTGATACATGTTTCATCAGAACAAATTCAATATCAAACATGGTCACGGCCAATTTATTATCGCCAATTTACCTAACTTGCATGTGTTTGGAGAGTGGGAGGAAACAGAACACCTGAAGTAAACCCACACAGATAAGGAAAGAACATGTAGACACCACACAGTAAGGACCCAGGAAGCTCCACCTGGACCTTCTTGCTGTGAGGCAACAGTGCTACCCACCAAGCCACCGAACTGCCGCTATGTTCTTTCAGCTTAACAATAATAGGACTTAATTTTATTAGGACTTACAAGAGGGCAGCTCTTTTAGGGAAGAAAGTTACACAAGACAATTAATCGTATTAAGAATCTTATCTAAGCAAAGACACAAACTTTAGCATATGGCTCTTTATTTACTCTTCGGCTTTATTACCCCTGTGTAAAACGTCTCCTTGTAAAATATAACATTTTTATTTTGTTGTGATTCAAGATTCAAAGAGATTCGAAGCTTTTATTGTCATGTGCACAGTAAAGAAACAAGTTTCCCTGTGCAATGAAGAAAAAAAATATATTAAAGAATGTATCTTAATAGTTTCAAGAGATAGTATAAATAATTACAGAGTTGAAAGTTTATTCGTTACTATATAATTCCATC
>JAVSBU010136779.1:0-12843 GCA_033118015.1 Loricariichthys derbyi
GGCCGATTGTAACGCTGTTTTAACCGGGAGGTGACGTATAGAACTGCGTACTGTACATTAGCGCCGTCGTTTTGATCACGTCGATTGCTGGTTAAAACTCCGTTGGGTACACCGGTGAGGGTTCTATACGCCGTTGATTAGGGATGCAACACCGAGCGCCGAATAACAGCGGTGTAAACTGCGACACTACAGGAAGTGAAAGGATGAAACGGCGATTAAAAAGTATCAGCGCTTCTCCGGGAGCGCTTCCAGAATTATTCAACATGTTGAATAATTTTTTCCATGATTCCCGGTGAATCCGGAACAAAACCACGCCCCCTAGGGCCGGCGTTAACAACGGTGTTTGATCCCTAAGACAGCCAAAAACTCTTCCGGGATACTTCCGGGACCTCTTACCGTCTATGGGTAAAAGGGTCCTTAAGGCAAACTGAGAAAAATATCAAAACACCCTCGTGAGTAGATTGTAACTATATTAAAGTATGTGAAGTCATACTAAAGTGAAAGCAGTTCCGTCTGTTTGCTGATGTGTCCGAGTTCATCGTATCAGACTCGACTGGATCGGTTCCATTAGCTAAACCTTTGGTGTGCCTTTGAAGGTGAGCGTTTCAGCAAACCTACAGTACCGATGGTAGCAATCTGAGGAAGCTCATGAAGGCTTTCATCGCCATAGAATGAGCCCGAGAGCATATTTACCCAGCGGGGGAGCTCTTCTGTTTGTATAGTGAACTGGCATTTACCCTCACACACACACAGACGTGATTATAATAATAATAGACTTTATTTGCCTAGCACTTTTCACACACTCAATCATGCTTTGCAAAAGTGAAGATTCAAACAAGCCATATGAGCAAATTACTTAACAGCAATACAGACATTTACACTGAACTAATTAGGAGATTACAGCAACAATGCTGAGGTGAATCAGGTAAACCAGTTAAGCTATAAAATTGTGTAGGCTGCAAAGATGGAGATGAGTACGACAACTGTGGGTGTGTGGATGAATGATGGTAGAGTTGGGAGCCACCTTAGGAGTAACGAAGGAGGCGTGGTTAAGATGCGTAAAGCACATAAGAATTCCACTGTAAAGATTTTATTTACGTTAGTGTGTTTTGTCCAAGAGTTTGTGTAAATGACAGCGCTGAATATAAATTCCAGTAAACAGCGTATATTTGTGGTGGTGCTTGTGATGCGACATAAAAGTTAAACTTTACTAATAAATAATCAAATTCTTAATTTTCTCGAGTTCAGTATCCACAAAAGTGTTGGATAGCCGTTTAGCGAGAGCTGCCTTTAATTACAGAGTTGCCAGAATCCCTGGTTTACTGGAAAACCCTGGAAAGGTAGCAAAGTCTGAATAACGGGACCTGGCAACCGTGTTACACCCCTGTGATAAGGTTTGAGTTCGCAAACCGAGAAAACTGATAAGAATCATAGTATGGGTATATATATATGCTCTGAAAAATCCGATTACAGGAATAAAATCCAGTTCTCTTTATCGGATTCCTTAATTAGATATGCTGTTCTTTTGATTAATTAAGTGTAAACGCACTCACTGATTTAACGGTGAGTGAGATTAAAAGTTTGGGGGGGTGGAAAGTTTGATGGGTTGTAAATTATATTTGAATCAATAGAATGGATTAATTGGATGAACTGATAAGACAGACGTGCTGTAAGAAAGGATGGATGGATGGATGGATGGATACACAGTGGGTGGGACTGTGCTTAACTGGATGGATGAGCAAACACTTTATTGGTCCTATAAATGAAAGCCTTGTTTGGGAGCCAAACAAATGGTCTGTAAATAATTGATACACTGAAGTCAGTCTACGTTCAGACCCTCCGGTCAAAACTGGGGGAAGAAAAAGAAAAGAAAAAAGGTCTGAACTCTCCTACCTCACTCTGTGACTCATGGAGCACTGAACAACCCTCCCCACTCACAATGAAACTGAGCCAAAAAGAAAAAACACCTGAATGCGATCTCTGAAATTTATGAAACGTCACTCTCGAGGGCCTGTGACTCACTCACGGTTAAATCCTTATCTTTCAGACTGCACAGATAATGAGCTGCAGTCCAGAACCTTCTGTCAGGTTCTTAAGGTTACAAACACACAGAGGCAGCAGGGCGAGATCCGTATTGGATCCAAAGCAAACGCAAATTGTGTGAGATGGATTTCAAGCCTGCATCTGTTCAACCACCCAACTGCCACACCCATTTATGGATCTCTAAATAACTTCTATACAAAAAGTATTAGCATAGCGATTAATGTAATGGGAGCTCATAGAACTGAGAACGCAAACTGTCAGATGTGTGGTTTGAAATAAATTTGCCGTCTGAGCCGTTCACTTGCGTGTAAACGGGGCGAGTTAAAAGTTGTACTGCAGCCAGCCACTAGAGGGCATCAGACACGTAGTCCTTTCACTTGTATACCATCTTGTATACTGGGTGAGAACGAACTGGGATGGAGGAACAGGCTCCATACCCCCAGTAGGGAGCTGAGCGCTTGTATGGCCTACTCTCCCTCAGAAAATGTTGGTCCAGAAAGTGAAACCAGTAGAGTCACCTCTGTATTGTGGGGACACGTGATGCACAATTTTAAACCTCTTACAACCTGTTTAATAAGATCTCAAATCCCTATTTATTGCAATTTAGTTCTGTTGCCAACTGAAGTCAACCACCAGATAAAGACACTTGAGGGGGGTAATGACTGCTCCTTCCAGACTTGATCTCCCAGGTGACGTCAACGGGAAAGACAGGAATGCCATTCTTCCCATCCAGACAGCAGACTATTATCCTCTTTTGGACTCTCGGTAACAAGTTTTGACATCACATATATAGCTCTGGGGGACAAAGGTTTAAGCTGTAAACACGCATCACCCAGACACGAACTTTTAAATGCTGTCTGCAGACAGAGGAACTCCACGGCCACATAGCCATGTCTGGGGGTCGAAAGGGGGGAAATAAAAACGAGAATACGAGAGCGAGAAAATGCCTGTAAGAGTTTCTTCACTTTTATTTGCTCTTACATCGCCCGCCCAAGTCACAGCTTGTCGACGGGATGAATCTGGCAGCGTCCGCCGATCTGATTAACCTAATTGAAAGCAGAAGTCTAACCCAAACGCCAGGTTTTGACAAACACACTGAACGAAACCAAACGTGACATGAGCTCTAGGGCCGATTACATTCCTGGAAACCTGACGCCGAGGAGACGGAAGATATTCTGTCTCCTTCGCAAGTAACAACTTCCCAAGTTTGCTCGTTCTGCTCCAGGGAGGCAGAAACGTGCAGAACGGCCTGGATGGGATTTGACAAGTCAGTCAGATATTACACTGACATCATTATTCCTCAGATGTAACCCATCAGCCAAGACATGCTCGGGATGTGAAGTTTGCTTCTTTGGCTTCGCCCTGGATCTACAACGCTAACGAAGCCATCCGGTAATATAAGCCGCCAGTTTAACATCAGGCTGAACTCCGTCCATAAATCATTACACACCCACCTCAAAAATCTGTGTCACTATGTTCAGAAGGCTTTTCTCAAGCCGTTCATTGCCAGAGAACGAATGAAACTTCATTGTACATTTTGGAACTTGCATCTCCTGTGATTTTTTTTAAATCTCTCTAATCTGTGGGGACGAAACATATTCTTTTCGTCAGCTTCGCTCAAGCTCTGGAACAACTAAATCTGGCCATTTTGAGGAGGGAATTAATGAAGGTCAACACACTTTTGTCTTGTTTTTATGCTCGTTCACTGATCTTCCCCGTGTCGATGCATGACTTAGGAATTTGCCCTCCGTGTCACCTCATATTGCTCATGAGCATGAGATTAAGCTACAACCACAAAGACATTACAGTGATACACCATCGCATGACGCTACTCATCAAGGCTTCCATAATAGCTCTGCAGCTCCAGCGCAAAACAACTTCAGACACCAGACATGTCCTGCACCCATCTGACCCGAAGTTTGCTGTTACAGTGAAAAAAATCATGCTGAAAGTAAAACTCGAGGGGTTTTCTTGCCGCAAGCATGTTTCCTGAGCTGGTACTGAAGCAAGAAGACGAAGCCATCACGCTGCACTGGGTAAGAGCGACGGATTCAGGCAGAAGAAGCGAGGGAATCCGATTTTGCTTTGGAAGTGGATATCAAAGTCTTTTGTCAGCGGGTCCCAATGCACAGTGCTAACATAACACAGACTGCTAATAACCCATGGGGCTTCACTGTACACATGCTGACAGATGGTGCAGGGGATACGGGGATACACCGCACGCAAACACACCCGCACTTGTATTCCTACACTTCAGGGCTAAAGTAGCTGGGACCAGTTTACCTGGTGGACATTTTAAAACGTTCATATAAGAATCTCAGATCATAATTGAGGATTCAGGAGGGCTGAGGCCTAAGAAACACAGACATAACATGGGAAGACAGCATGGTCAGACAGGATCCAAGGGGCAACTCGGAGCATTCTGGCATATACTGTTGTCATGGCTCCCATCCCATTCCAGGTTAATGCACACTTCCTCCAAGGGGCAATCAGGAATATTGTGGAAGGTGGAAATTTGTATGGACACTGGGAATCAAGTCAAATTCCAAAACAGACAGTAACCGGTAACTAGAATGAAACACCGGTCACAGCACTATGGAATTAGGGAGTGTCAGTTCATCCAACAAAAAAGGAGGATGTCCAGGACGAAGCCCTGTTCCCGTTTAAGTCAGCTGGCTTGTAAGGATTTCATGTCACGAGAGCAGCACTGGCTTTTGACTCCTGCGTGTTTACGACCCCTCCCCTCTGTTTAACGGTCTCTATGAACGTCACTATCCTTCTGAAGTTTATTTTGGTTGCCTCTCAAGAGAAACTTGAGTGAAGAAGAGAGAAAAAAACAACTTATTGCAAGAAAATGATGTCAGGATTTCTCTCAGCATGTTTTAATTCCGCTGAGAGTTGGTGTGTTGACAGGATGCTGCCCCCACTAAAAACATACAAACCAACCGCTGAGGTCCAGGAATGCTTTAAAGATAATACGATATGGAAGCAAGGGAGTAAGAGGGCTAAAAAAAGGGAGTGGGAGGGAGTTGGCATGGTTCCCCTCAAGGTCGTCGTCTTCCACTATCCCTCTCTTCCGAGCCAACACCGAAAAGATGATTATCGCAAAATTGCTGCCTCCCAGGAGGAACGTGCTGGGAAAAAATAACAGTACAAATACATTTCCTAGGAGACAGCAGGCTATTCTTTCCCTGAAGATGTGGCAACATAACTCATTCGGGCCTGAGCATTGAAGGTGCAGGATCCTGTTTCCGTCCTTTTGCAAGAGCTGGCCATTGTTGAGGTGGGAAAAAACTCGTGAAATTTGGCAACCAAGTTTGCCATCACAACTCAGGGACAGAGGCCTAGCATTCCCAAATGGCACGGAGTCTGTGCCTGGCATGTACATTCACCAACCTGCAATCAATTCGCTAGGCAAATGGGGCTCCCAACTGGTCTCCCAAACCAGTTCAACCGAATTCATGTCAGATTTGCTATATATGATGTTGCTTGAAGATGCACCAATTATTGGCTATGCTTTGGTACCCTTTGGATAAAATGCCACCATCTGACAAAATACCAAGTGGCTTTTCCTCCGACCTCGGCTATACAGCATATGACTCAAACAATCTGCTCGTCGTGGTTAGGGTCATGGGAACCTCCTCAGTAATCCCATAGTACACAGGGCGCAGACATAAGTGTTAATTGGACAGAACACCAGAACCAGACCAGGAATCCCTAAGACTTATAAGCTGTTGTGGTGAAAACGAACATTACACTGGTTATCATGTGCTTTTTCCAAACGACTTATCTTCTTCGTCTTTCTCTTTCGGCTTTTCCCTTTTCAGGGTTCACCACAGTGACAGTGAGCTCCATCTCACTTTGTCCTCTGCGTCCTCTGTCCTCACACCAACTATTACCATGTCTCCTCTAACTGCAAATGACTTATCACATTAAGGGAGTCAGTCAAGGGTCCAAACTTATGTGACACACAACCCTTAGAACAGAGTCAGGTTCTTAATCCACCGAGCTACAACTTCTAAACATATAGACACTTATGCAGTATGAATATGGAATGAATAATGTCTGCAAAGATCCAAATACTCAACAAGAAAAACCAAACATCAGCGCATTGCTAAGAGCAGCATGCAGGATAAAAGCACATGGCCAGTAGTTGGCCGGGTTCTGAGATGTGCATAGAAAAGTGTGTTCTGTAAAACGGGTCAGCAGACGGGTGCTACACTGTGGTATTTGGTACGGCAAAAACAGCCTTCCAAGTTTGACACTCATAACATGAGCAGACCTTAATTCCATCAAGAACGATTCCTTGCAACTTCGCATGCAGTCGGTGGAAATTGGGCTCGGGCCACCGGTGGAATCCATTCCCATTAGGACTGGCACTGTTACCAAGGTGAGAGGTGGCGTAACGAAACATGCGGAAAGAAATTAGCAGATATTAGGTGACGTCAATGGGTTTGCCCTGAAATGCTTGCATGTTTGCTTCAAGGCGAGGAGAGCAAAGGAAAGAAAAAGCTCGTCTACCCGCCGAGAGGGTGAAGAAATGGAGACAGATGGATGATGGAAGAGAACTATCCATGGGATCTCATGCAGAAAGCATTACATCATTGCAATGACTACACAATGGGCTGACAGGACATGGTTGAAGCAATTCCTGGGAAGACTGATGGAGGTTTCCTGGATCGACACCTAGTGCAACTGGTGGTAACCAGGGGGGACTGGTGTTTCAAGAGAAGACGTGATGACATGTTTTGTGGGGACTGATTTAAAAGGATTAAGTGGAGCCTTAAAAAGGGAATGGGAGAAACATGGGGAAACTGAGCGATCCAGCAGTGGAGGAGCTGTCAGGAGCTCATGCCAGTGCCTTAAATGAATGGTCCTTTGTGTGTAACGAGACTTTTTTTGGCAAATTAGCGTGTGAAGGTTGCAAGTGTGAAAGACGCTAAACCCCTGCATTACAGGTAATACCTCGGGATTTGAGAGTGAAAACACCACTTTGGAGAATTTCAGCCTGAACAGGTGAAAGCAGAAGAAAATAAACCAGTGAAAAGCAGCAGGATTTACACTCTGCACAAGGAAGCCGTGTGGAGAGGCAAAGCGAGAAGGAAGGGGGGAGATTTAGGAGCAGCTTTTCTAAATGAGATGCCCCCTGTTCAGTGGGTCGTGTCCTAACCTTTATTGCTTTAATTAACCAGACAGGAAGCAGAGTGGCCACACTCGACAAAATCCAAGGCGCTCTCGTGGAAAACGAGTGCATGAATACTAATTAGATCTTCGTATCCTAAAGATCTCATCTGTGTCCACGTTTGAGTCTCGAGCGTCGAAAATGTCAACAATGTTAGTTTGTACAAAGAACTCTTTAGTTTTGTAGAGAAGCATCACTAGGACACTAGGAGTCTGCAGTTGCAAGATGTTTGTTAAAGGCATCAGTGGAACCATAAGTGGTCCTAACACTATCACTAAAATCCAATATGATGGACGCAGCACAGCAGGATTCGTTTTGTTCCTTTTCACAAGCACCTGCATTGGACGGGCTTCATTCTCTGGAGAAGGTTTAACCCGTTGCATGGTCCTGGAAGCAAAATTGATTAAAGCAACAGGATCAGAACTAATCCAATATTTTTAAAACATCAGAGATCCCAATTGAGAAATGGGCTCGCTTCCAATCTGTCTGGCTCCGGTGACATTTCAGATTCTGTACATTCGAAGGCGGATTACAAGACTTGATGAAACGTGCGTCTGGTTTCAAGGTTAATATGTCGTCTGTGGGAAAGAACATCTAAATGATTTAGCTCCTCTCATTTTTGCACCAGCCACTACTTTTTTTGGCCAGTCTTTCATTCTCCTCTGAGGAATCACACCCACCTTAGTGCCCTTGGAAGTGCCCCACCAAATTTAGACACTAAAGAAGAGCAGCTCCAAGTCCATTGTTTGCAGTTCCCTCCTCATTCTCCCTAATTAAACCAGTTCAATTTCCAAGTCCTTACACATTACACTCAGTTTCACACCTGATCCGTAGGCTGAGTGAAGATGAACCACAGGCCAACAATGATCTCTAGTACAGGGAGAATAATCATTCCTAGAGAAACATCTTGCTTGGACTTCCTTCCCTTAGACATAACCAATTGTGCCTGTGCAGCATCCAGCCAGGCCACATACACTACCTAGATTAGTACTCGATTACCATCTTCACCTCAGACATGACTTTTTTGGAATTTTTCTGGGGAAAAAACATGGAAAAAAAAGACGAACAAAATGTCTTCACGTGAAGAAGAGATCATTCTGCTGTTCGCAGAAATATGGCTAGATCCGATTTTGAAAAAAAAAAAAACGATGAGAACCGATGAAACTTATTTTTAAGTGTAAACACCATAATTGGATTTAGGAAGTCTATCCAATTACAGTTCCAACTTTTACTCAAATATTATTTATTATTAATTATTATTACTATAATTTTTATGAACATCGTCCCAAATTGAACATTTTATAAGCGAGTTAAATGCTTTGAGATTCCGAGGAGGGAACAGAGGGCAAAGGAACATGAAAGTGAAAAACGGTGGTTTACCAGCATGAAAAGAAAAAAGGCGTTTGTATGTAACGGCCTTGAGTCCCTTCAAAAAGTAGCGGACGTCCAATGTCGTCATTTCTTTATAGAAAGTTCTGATTCCTATTTTAACAGCTTCGGATGGAGAGCTTTATACAAAACTTATTCTAGTCATGGATCTTTTGCCAAACCGAGGGTTATGAACATCGCGCAACTCCTGAGGATACAGATGAAACCGAGAAACCGGTCTATGCCAACACACACTCTATTAAACCCACTGATTACAGCTTCGCCTGCTCAGAATAGGATAATATAATCTAACGCAACCAGCCATGAGGCCAAGGCAAACCAAGGCTAAGGCATAAATAAATCTTCCAGGCCACAGTTTCCTCCAACCTCCATGTGGCTCCTCTAAATATAGCTTTTAACCACGCGGGCACGAGGACGTGAGGCTGGTACGGGACGGAGGGCAGCGGCAGCTCGGCGGTTAAGGTTTCGGATGACTAATTAGGAGGTTGTGATTATTTATCCCAGCTCTGCCAAGCTGCCTCGGTTGGAGTCTGCTAAATGCCTTGAGACGGGGGTAACCTTCCTAGGGTAGAGGGTATAAAAAGTGACACTCTTTTTGAGATCAATCCCCTAACGGTGCCTATGGACTAGACGCCATACTCCTCTCTGTCCTCCCATCAGCAGGTTCCTCTAAGGGCACAGCAATGACCTGCAGTCCAGGCGCGAGATCATAGGAATTGCAGATTGGTCCATATTCCACGAAAAATTATCGCCCACAGCATCTAACCAATCCCAGGCTCACTGGCCAGAGTTAGATCCACCACACGTGGACAGACCAAATCATGTCACGCTTAACCTTCTGTGATTCCCTGTTATGATGGCAAAGGAGGTCTGACACTATTTGCTTTCAGATCTTCCCTCGAGCCATATTTGTGAGAGAGGACAGGACAGGAGCAGGACAGTTTGTCTGGAGGTGCAGCGCCGGGTGATCGGACTCGAGCTGACAGGCGAGAGGGAAGAGACATCACTCGGTCATTTGGCGAGCACTGAGCCGTGTAAAAGTCTTCACAAAAGTGACGAAGAAGCTCAGGTGTGCTGGAAAGGCTGCCGTCGCTCGCTATCGTAAAGAGCAGCCCCGGCGTCCTGCAGTCTGCAGTCCTAAATGGTGAAAATGAGTCACCTGAGTGTCTGGATGTTTTCCTTTTTTTTGGCCTGTAATTGTTTTGACATAAATTTTGACATTTACAGCATTTGGAAGCATCTCGTCTGATGAGTCTGAATCGCTGATCCATCTATACCTGGCGGACACTGAAAGGCCAGAATCCTGTTTTCAAACACACACAAAGTGCCCTCACCTCACCATATGTGCTCATTTACGTTAGGGCTAAGAAAGCATTGTAATCTTCGTCCAAGTCCATGGGCTTCCCCTACCCCTGCATGACCCCTACCGAAGAGGCCCACATGCACGGGCATATTTGAAATTTGCAGTCCCCCTTTTAACAATCTATTATTCAAGTAGTAGAGTATTCAATTAGCAATCTTCAATAAATAATTAATTAACGTAACTCTAATACCTGTATTCCATTACTACCCAATCATGAGCCTACACATTTGGTAGTGCTGATTTCTATCAATCAGAATGGCTTGTCTTAAATAGCCTTAAACCTTTTATGCAAATGTACTGACTTCCTTCTGTGCTGACAACTCAATTTCTCTAATCCAGCTAGCAGCGTATTATATAGGAATCTATTTAGAGAGCTACACAAAGGGGGGGGGGAAACGACATGCTGGGGAACGCATCAGGGCTCGGCGCTTCCAAAGACTTATTGCCAGACAGCCACATAAATGGCCAGGCTATAAATTAAGCGCCGTCGCTGACCTGCTCTCGCTAAACAGATTTTAGACTGAAGGCATACGCCACAATGGTCACAAAACCCCGGACTCTCTCCAGACACGTTCTGGTTCAAAACTTGCAGCAGGTGCACTAGACAATGGCTTAACCCAAAATCATAGCCCAGAAAGTAGGGTGGAATCCCATACGCAAAATGTTACAGTGTCGTAACCTCTATTGGAAGAGCAATCCTGGAGTTCAAACTTGAGCACTGGCTGGTAATTCGTAGCAATCAATTATCTTTTTAAATATTGGTTCATTTCCAATTTTGAGGATTCCTTTTCAGGACCACGTAGACGACAGTGAGGCTAATAACGATGCTGTTTTGGGGTGTCTGGTGGGGGATTTCACCGGCAGCTTCCGAGGGCCTGGGTTTGAATATCAGGGGAAATGACGACAACTGACAATTTAGGTAACAGTAGAAGGGTAACGATACACTCTGCTCAGGGTCTGATTCAATTCTGGATGCTCCGGATACTTCACAATTTGATTTTCTTACAATAAGACATTTGATAAAAGACATTCCTGTTTTATTTTATTACAATTAAACAAAATGCTCTATTGTACCTTCATCATATCTAAAATTACAGAGTCCCTTTTTTATTTCTGAAGAACAACAGTTCAAAGTAACTCATACTGTTCTTGTATGGAAATTTAAACTATACTGCTGCTAAAAAATGCGCTCCTGTAACAAAAGACAAAGACAAAGGCGTTCATTCTTTCAAGATATGAATATGGGAATATGACACATGGGTGCACTCTCTGGTGGTCAAAAAAGGCAACTGCAAAAAGCATCGTCCCACTCCACGGTGTACATCATGACATTTTTGCATCCCTAGTAGCAATTAACTGGCCCCAGCATGGCCCCCACACTTCAAATGGTCTAGGACCACCATAGCTGCGATCGTCTGTCATCCTGTCCAGGAAGGCCCCTTTACCTGTGCCCAGTAAGTACTGGGTTAGCTTCCATAGCCTTCCCCATGATGACACAGTCTTACAATCCAAGCAATTGTAACAAAAAGGCCTTTGCTCAAGAAACCAATAGTGGTGACTTGATAGAATTGGGAATTGAACCGTGGACCTTCCAGTCCATAGTCCAGGTACGTTAACCGCTAGTCCAGCACATGCCCAAAAAGAAAGCAACAGACGGCAAGACCTAACAATCGTCTAATTAAAGTTAACAAAATCCCAGAAAATATTGATTTGCCAATATCGGAAACATACAATATTTGAATTATCATACGGTCACAAGGTCGGCATCGGTGTGTTTGCTGGACACGTGACAACCATCTAACCAGCCTGCAGATTCCTGGATCCACATGTAGGCTGGGAAGATGCCTGCACACAGGACCAACCAGGCGCGGTCCAAAGTGTATTACCTAAAAGATTGAAACTAATAGCAGTGTAGTCAGGACATATAAAAAGACGCTGTATCTGTATCGAGTATTACACATAACTCTGAGGGTTACAAGACTGAAAAGTCCAGATGTTGAATCCTGCGGCACAAATTGTTCAACGTACATGACTTCTCTAACTAACGTAGAAGAAAAAAAAGTTAGTCCTGCTCCGGTTTCCTCGTTACAGCCGGTCCCAAGAAACTCTCGGGAACACCCTCCACTGTCCAAGCCTGGCTCTTTAACATTCCATTTTCACAAAAGAGCAATGCAACCGGCATCCGTCACAGGTCCCAGCGAAGCGGGAAATGTTAATTTGCTGTGAACAGGCCGACAGGACAGATTCCATTTCCCGGAACGAAAGAATGAGGTCTGATGAAGCGCCTGTGAACAAAGCGAGGAAGAGACCTAAACAGCCACTAATTACAACTCGATTTACACGGGTCACCCCACAGCAGCACTGGGGGCCAATCACAGCATCTTTTGTGTCATGTACAAACAGGCCAGGTGCCAAAGGGCTAACTAGGCAATATGTCGCTGAAAACAATAACCATGAAGAACTAGCAGGCCTGTTTATTCACAGTTTAACCCCATAGGAACTCTACTACCCCTAACCTACCCTAACACGTGGATGCCTGACCAACAAAAATGCCGGGACATGAAAGTGGGTCCTCACCATAAGGATGTAATGGAAAAACTCTCCAACTTTCCAACAAGCCTGGTCATGATGCTTCGAAAGCCATCCTGGTCAACTCATAACTCACTACATTCTAAACTGGCACTGTTAGACCCCTTTTACACGTAGCTGGTTTGTTCGGCGGGTAGTACATTGACTGAAGTTTGCGGTAGTTCCAGTTGTTTTCGCGGTGGAAAGGGGTGGAGCAAACCGGCCGGCATTTTGATCGCCATATAACGCCGCTAAATCTGCCGAATAAAGTGATGTTTTGACGCCGTAGCATCCGGCA
>JAVSBU010136885.1:0-12842 GCA_033118015.1 Loricariichthys derbyi
ACGCATCTGCCACCAGAAAAGTGAGTAAAACTCATCTCTCACATTTGCTGTAGCTTTAGCGGTCAATTATTTGTATTATTTTGCTTTGATACTGTTCTGAATGTATGATACGGTGTCCTGCTTGGATTAAAAGAAAGAGTGCATATAGAAGAGAAGAGAACCTTGTTCACTGCTCTCTGTGGGTGAATCCTCGTGGCGCAAGAAGAACTTCACTTCTTGCTTTCTAGGGCCCCATTTCTGCAGGTGCTCATACATCATGTGGTCAAATGGGATCGCTCTCTCTATAAGGAAGTAATAACACACATTTAGCCATATGACAAAATACGCATGTATGAATGTTATGAGGAAAAATGTCCACAAAAATAATTAACAGCAAACAATGTAATGGTCAGGAGAAAATAAAGATTGAACGTACAGAGCTAACAGTCTTCACTAAAACCCAAACAGACCTCCTACACTGAACATCTGCACTAAGGAAGCCTGAGAGAAAGTACGATGCAAGAGGGAGCCATGGAGACATACCTTTCACTCTCAATATTGAAAATAAACCCACCCACATGAATCAAAGATTGAAGTCCCACTCTATTCAGGTAACCGAGACTACAATTCACACAGGCTCACAAAAATTAGACAATTAGATTGGAAAAACTTTGATAAGTCTTAGTTTGTGATGTAACATTAAGATGTTAGGGTCAGAACTTGGCATAATGAACATCAAAACATGGACCCATCCAGCCTCATTTCTGCTCCTCTTGGATGGATTTGAGTCCAAATACTGTAACATCCTGTTCCTGTTATCCAAATCTACATCATCCCCAAATATTAAATATATGCACAATATATTTTTTCAATATATAAGCAATTCATATAGACAATTAATCACCTTCGTGTTTAAAGTAACTTCAGGCTCCATATGGTGTGGCACAAGGATGAACAGGATATAAATACATGCAGGGTGTGCAATTGGATTCATAAATTGAGAAGAGGTGGTACAGTGCAGTGAACATCTTGTTCAACGTTAATGACTGGGCGTGCCAAATTATACAGTGAGAAGGAAGCAGCTGAAATATATAGCAGGTGTAACAAATAGTATGGTCATATGGTAACCAGCAGTGGGAAACATCCTAGAAAAGTCCCTCACAAAATTTCTGGGAACTACATACCATGAACATATGGAGCAGAGTGGCACACAAGAGGTCTTTGCTCAGTTCTGATCAGAAACTTTGCCAGGTTACAAGTGGGCAAGAAAACACAAACTGGACTGCTCTGGAGTGAAAATGTGACTGAATTCCATTTCTGCATGTACATGAATGATGCTAGGTGTTTTATTCATTGAAGACCTCAGGAAGTCGTCAAGGAGGACTGCATGCAAGCTGTGGTTCATGCTGGAGGAGGTTCTGTGATGTTCTGGGGCTGTTTTAACTATGCAGAACTGGGTCTTCTGGTCGAACCTAAATAACTACATTAATACAACCACTAACTTTTGTTCATTATCTTGCCAAGGAGCATAACGTCCTAGTCCTGTATTGCATGATGAGAGTTCTTGCATTGACAAGTTACAAATGTGATTGAATGGCATAATGAAGATTCAGGAGCAATCTGGACATTTGGACTGGCCCACAACATACCCAGATGTGAACCCTCTTGAAAACATGCGGAACTACCTAGAACAATTAATAAGACTGAACACTGAACATTGTTGTCGCCTACACACAGGAACCTCTCCAGCCCGTGCCAAATAACTAGATAGGTGCATTTCCTGCAGAAAATGCGAGTGGGACTGCCACGATGCAAGTGCCGGTTCAGGGTGCCCCTGGTCCATGCATGCTGATTTTCCATGTTTCTACCTCAAAAATTGTCAGAGTTACGGCCATCTGAAGTTGGCCATAATGTTAAGTCAATGGGAAATTTGTCTTGCGTTTTTGCGCGTAGCTCGCGAATGCAACGTGCGATTTCTTATCTGTATACAAGCAACCGTTTCCTGAGGATTCTGTATGTTTAGGTGTTTGTCCCGTGTCGATATTTCGAAAACTGCGGGGCAAATTAAGCGTCAAAAAACGGCCGAATAACATTGGGTTTCCTATGGCCGGAAACTGTGGGCGTGATAAAAAGTGACCAGAGTGCCCTATCTTGCCGCGACTTCAACTGCTGGGTCATGTTACCCCATGGTCCATGCATGCATTTCATGTTTCTAGCTCAAAATTGTCAGAGTTATGGCCATCTGAAATCGGCCGTAATGTTAAGTCAATAGGAAATTTCTCTCGCGCAAACGCGACATGCGATTTCTTATCTGTATACAAGCAACTGTCTCCCAAGAATTCTGCACGATTCGGTGTTTATCCCATGTCGATATCTCGAAAACTGCAGGCGAAAATAAGTGTCAAAAAACGGCCGAATAATAAGAAGACAGATGACCTTCGGATTTCAAGTGTGATTGTCTATATAGGCAATCACACAAATTAAAAAAAGCTGTTATTTGTGTTTGTGGAGGCATTACACACTATTAGGCACATTTCATTCAGTGAATAATATACATAGTATCTAACAAAAGTAAGTACACCCCACATATCTGCAAATATTTTTTTATATATTTTCAGAAGACAAGTGATCCACATGGAATGTGGATGTAACTTAAAGTAGTCAGATTTACTGTCTTCTGAAAATGACGACACACAACCATGAATGTGTAAATAGCTGGTGAAAATTTCCAAATTGTGCCCAACCAAGATAAACTTGATGGTCTCAGAAAGTGTACAGCATGTGTGGCGTCACGCTGGTGAGGAGTACCAAGTAAACTTTCACTTACCTATAGCAAACCAAGGTGGTGGTAGCATCATGGTCTGGGGCTTCCTGAGTGCTACTGACACTGGGGAACTGCATTAAATATATACTGTGACATTCTAAAGCAGAGCATGATCCCCCTACCTTTGGAAACTGGGTCACATGGCAGTTTTCAATCACTACGACCCCAAATACGCCTCCAAGATGACAACTACCTTGTTGAGGAAACTGAACATAAAAGTGATGGACTGGACAAGTATGGCTCCAGATCTAAATCCAATTGATCAGCTGTGGGGCATCCTCAAGTGGAAGGTGGAGGTGCATAAAGTTTCTGAACATCCACCAGCTCTGTCGTCATTATATTATAGAGGAGTGGAAGAGGATTCCAGGAGAAACCTGTACAGCTCTGGTGAATTCCATAACCAATATGATTAAAGCAGTGCTAGATAATAATGGTGGTCACACAAATTATTGACACTTTTAGCACAATTTAAACATGTTCACTGTGGGGTTTACTTACATTTGTTGCCAGCTATTTAGACAATAATGGCTGCGTATTGAGTTATTTTCAGAAGACAAGCATATCTATACTGCTATACAAGCCATATACAGTGCCTTGTGAAAGTAGTCGGCCCTCTTGAACTTTTCAACCTTTTGCCACATTTCAGGCTTCAAACAAAGATATAAAATTGTAATTTTTTTGGTGAAGAATCAACAACAAGTGGGACACAATCATGAAGTGGAACAAAATTTATTGGCTATTTTAAACTTTTTTAACAAATAAAAAACTGAAAAATTGGGCGTCTCCAATTTTTTGGTCATATTTATACAGAAACTTCTAAAATCTTCAAACTTTCATCAAGCAACACTGTATAAATACAGACAACACACACACTATACTAAATACTTAATACACTAACAATTCGCTGGACCACCTCTATCGTTGATTACAGTACACAATGATTGTGGCATAATTTCCACAACCTTCTGCAATATCACAACATTTAATTCTGTGCAGAGTTGCATTAATTTTTCCCCAGGATCTTTTATTGATGTGAGATTTGGACCACAGCATGCCTTTATGGGCCTTGCTTTGTGCACTCATGCGCAGTCAGGTTGGAACAGGAAGGGGGCATTCCCAAACTGTTTCCACAAAGCCGGGACCAGGAAATTACCCAAAAGCTCATGGGATGCTGAAGAATTGAGTTTCATTCACTGGAACTAAGGGCCCAAGCCCAACTGCTGAAAAACAAGACCACACCAAAATCTTTGCACGTGGCACAACGCAGTCACAAGTACCATTCTCCTGGCAACCAACAAACCCAGACCCGTCTATATGATTGCCAGTTGGAGAAGCATGATTCATCACTCCGGAGACTGCACTGCTCTAGAGTCCAGCGGTGGCATGCTTTACACCACTGCATCCAATGCTTTGCATTGTGCTTGGTGATATATGGCTTGGATGGAGCTGCTCAGCCATGGGAACTCATTCCATGAAGCTCTCTATTTCTTGAGCTAATCTGAAGGCAACATGAATTCGAGGTCTGTAGTGATTGATTCTGCAGAAAATTGGCATGCTCTACGCACTATGTGCCTCAGCATCCGCTGATCCCACCATGCCATTTTACAGTGTGGCCAATTACCTTCAGAAGTCACCTAATTATTAAATAGAGTCCACCGGTTTGTAATTTATTCTCACCATAACTACAACTGTTCTGTGAAGGGCTCGGAAGTTTATTAGAGAACATTAGTGATCAAACAGCACTATGAAAACCAAGGAACACCCCCAGAGAGTTCATGGATAAAGTTGTGTATAAAATCAAAGTAGAGTAACGTTATATATCCCAAACTCTGAACATCTCACGGGGAACTGTTCAATCCATCAACTGGAAGGAGTTATGGCACATCTGCACCCCTACCAAGACATGGCTGCCCAACTAAACTAACAGCCAAGGCAAGGATAGCATTATTTAGAGCCAAGAGGCCCAGGGTCACTGGAGAAGCTACAGATTTCCACAAATCAGGTGGGAGAATCTGCCCACAGGACAACTATTAGTCATGTACTCCACAAATGTGGCCTTTATGGAAGAGGGGCAAGAAGAAAGCAAGTCACGAAAGTCCTGCTTGCAGTTTGTCACAAGCCATGTAGGGCAAACGTCACAGCAAACATGTGGAAGACGGTGCTCTGGCAAAATATTTCCACACTGGTACGAGAGTTTGTCAACCATGTAGAATTTTATACATCTACAAAAATATGATTTAAAGTCATCAAATTTCCACACAATTTATAGTACACTGCCTGGCCCAAAAAGGTCTCTCACACTAAAAAGTTGGATCGCCTTTAGCTTTGATTACAATTCACAATCAATGTGGCATTATTTCCACAATCTTCTGCGATGTCACAACATTTATTTCTATCCAGAGTTGCATTAATGTTTTCCCAAAATCTTGTATTGATGATGGCAGATTTGGACCACTGTGCAAAAATCCTCTCCAGCACATTCCAAAGATTCTCAGATCTGGTCTGGACACTGTGGTGGCCAATCCATGTGTAAAATGTCATCTCATGCTCGCTGAACCACTCTTTCACAATATGAATTCTGGCATTGTCAACTTGGAATATGCCCATACCAACAGGGAAGAAAAAAAATCCACTGATGGAATAACCTGTATATTCATATACAGTGTTCCCTCGTTACTTCGGCGTTTGTTTATTGCGAACTCGCTGTTTCACAGATTTTCAAAAAAATATTAATGTGAAGTATTTATCGTATTTTTGCTGTTTCACGGGGTTTTGCCGTACTCTGTTTAAAGTATTTTTGCACATGCGTATTACTTATTATACAGTCTAAATAATCACCTAAAATGTTTATTCATTTGGGTTAATTAACTAATTGATATTTAAGTTATCTATATTTAATATTGACTCTGCCTTTACCTAAATGTATAGACTTCATGCTAGTCTATACATTTAGGTAAAGGCGAAGTCTTATTTTAAAAGGGTCGTTCGGCAGTTACCGTTTGATTCCTATCATTCTAGCTGTAGGACGTATATTCAATGCTAAGTACTCATCAAATTTTTAAAAAGGTTTAAAACATTTTATGAACATTTAAGTAGATGTTTTTTTAAAAGGTACATGTACAGTATGGGAAAGGGTTATGTATAAGAGTGTGGGAAAAGTTTATAAAGACTTAAAATAATGTACTTACTGTATAACTACTACAATAAGCATAGCGTCGCTACTTCGAGGAAATTCACTTAATGCGGGTGGGTCTGGAACGGATCCTCCGCGATAAGTGAGGAAACGCTGTACTGTATATATCATTCAGTATATTCAGGTATCAGCTGACCTCATTCTTTGAGCACATAATGTGGCTGAATCTAAACCTGACCAACTGTAGCAGCAACCTCAGATAATAGCACTGCTCCCACTGGTGGTGACCTTTTTTTTGGCCAGGCAGTGTATATAAAGATAACCCAATCTATCAAATGAGACAACACTATACTTGGTCATTTGTTGAGAATAATGAGCAGACATTAGATGTACATATTAAATCTAATATTAAATGTTTTCTAAAATATTCATATTAAATTGTTTCTAAAAATAATTTATTGCTTTTTTAATTGTTAAATAAAAAAAAAAAAGTAATCTTTTTAAAATTTAACAAGTTTGAAAGCTTAGAATCTGCTATTTTAGTGCGGTTACCGTAACTGCATTTGACTATATCATCAGAAGATTAATGACAAGAAAGTGAGCTACTCATAGAATTAAAGAATATCAGACATACCGTTGCCACGCCACACTTCAGCTAGGTGGCAGCCGCTCTCCCCTGGTTCCTTACAGAATTCAACCACATCACGACATGTCGTCTCTGGAGTAATGGGTACCTCTGTCAGTGCCTGCTCACCATCGCTCAAGTACACAGTCAGAATCATCTGAGAGAGACACACGGGGAACAAATTGATGTTTACACAGGAATAACAGCACTTATGATATACTATAAAGAAATGGAGGAAAAAGTTCAGCTTTACACGCTTAGAGCTATCATTAAAATACATTATCTGAAATAAAACAAATGTGTACATAATCCCAGGGCTCTGCTATCAGCCATTAACTATTTCAACATGACTAGCTAGATGGCTCTCCTAATAGTTGACATTTTAGTTAGCAAAATAACACATTGATTTCAGCATCCAGTCCAGTACTGCCCCTGATGGAAAAAAAAAAAAAAAGTTCCTTTTATAATTCAGTAGCAACATAAAAGATGTATCAGAATGATTGGGGGGTGATGAACATCTTGACACAGAAGAGATGGCCTATGTGGCGAAAACTGTATGCAATTTTATATCACTGTTCATTTTTGGAAGAAAATTAATATTGTTGGCGTTCATGAGACACCAAAGCGATTCATCCAAGCTGGTGTGCAGGACTGATCAACAGATATGGATTACTACAACATATTACCACAAACGTTACAGGTATTGCTTAATTTAATGTTATACAAAGACATTTATTTAATATTAGCCATCTACAACAGTTTGTCCGTTTAATTAGGGTTGTGATTGTTGTGCTCGTGGGTAAAAAGCATTTATCTGCGCTTGCAAAATGTGAACGGACATGCTTTATATTATAGCCTATATAGACATTTATTTAATATTCGCCATCTACAACAGTTTGTCCGTTTAATTAGGGCTGTGATTTAAAAATTAAAAAGTTGTGCTCACAGGTAAAAAGCTTTTATCTCTTCTGGCAAATTGAATGCACATGAGTTTAAGTCCACTGGCTCAATCTCAAACGGATCACTCTATGCTTCAGAGTACACTAGGTAGTGAGTTATGCTCTATATTATCATATGATTTGGTAGGGCACCTATATAGAGAGCTACACAGCTGATGAAAGTCTATATAGGGAAAAAAAAGAAAGCTTAATGAACTCATGGAAATGAACTTGTATATATAATTATATTATATTATATTAATATCTCAAAAATGTATTAATATCATGAGGAAAATGTATTATATTAATATTGAAAGCCCTGAATTCATACAGTTTGGGCTAGGGCCAGGGCTAAATTTGCACATGTTCATTTTGCCTTTCATGGCAGCACCAAGCTTGCCTTCGGGCTAAAGTGCGCCTTTGGGTGGAACTCGTACTATTCCATTGCTGTTTTGGACTATTGGCCCAATGTGACGTGATCTTACATAGCAAAACGCGGCATAGGACACTGGCTTCTATGTCGTAAGTGGAGCTGATAAAATGGACAAAGAGTGTAGAAACTCAAAGTGCACCTAAATTGATCACTGAGTGTATATCTTGTTTGCACTGCTTCCTTTCTCTAAATTAAACACCAGATCCATATAATTAATGATCAATATTTTTTACTCACCAGCTTTTCAGTGTGTTGCCAAACAAATGAGGACGGTACATGTCTTATGAACCCACCCAATACACTATTGTTTTAATTATATTTCTATCAGAGTAAATGTAAGCTAGCAAATATCCTCCTAAGAGCCAGGAAAACTAAAGTTCGATCATTTCAGTAATTTTGAAATAAGACTGAGATGGGGGAAAAAAAACGTGACAAGGATTTTTTTTTTTTTTTTCAAAAACACTTTTTATTAAATATCCTTTATAAGGGACAGTGGGACATGCTATAGTAAATTTCTATAGTAATTCCACAAATTACAAATTAAAAAAATGTAATTGTAAAATGTAAGTCTTGTAATTTCTATCTAAAATGAATAATAACAGAATTATACAAACACTATAAAAACATCCATGCTGCATGTCTGTGGTGCCAAAAGAAGAAAAGCATGCTGAAGCATGGAAAGTACACCTTGAGGGAGAAAAATACACAAGGTTCAGTCATCTAGTTGAATAGATATATTACATAAGAAAAGCCCTTAAGGTGAAGCTTTTCACAACACTTCAATGCACTTGCATACATGCAAGTCTTAGTAATCAAGTGTTTATGGGGACTTTAGATAATGATTACTGTAGTTTATTTAGCCTAAACATACACTGAACCCCAGTAATCTAAAGGTTTTTGCATTTCTCTAAAAATAAAGTTGCTATTTATGTAAACAAGCACTTTGCAGTTGCAGGGACCAACAAAATGTCCCCACAAGATCAAGTGTCAAAATGTTCCTATTCTTTTGTGGACACGTGGTCCACACAAATATACCGGTAACAAATATCTGGATACACACAAAGGTTTTATAATCAAACTATGAGGGGATTATAAATGAAGAATGCAGTCACGCAATGATACACTGCCTTGCCAAAAAAAAAAAGCTAAACAAATAGGTAAGAGCCTCCCATTGGATAATTACTGCATAGGTGATTATGTTTCAGCTGGCAACAATTTATTTAACCCTAACTGATGCAGTGAGTAGCTTCTCATTTATTAAACAACCATGTTGAAAGACATCCTGTGGTCGTGTAATAGATGTCAAGCAGAGAATACATGTAAGGAGACGGCTTAAACTACTAAAAAGCTGGGTTAAGAACTGTCCAACGCATTATAAAAAAGTGGAAAGACAGAGGGGAAACATCATTTTTGAGGAAGGAATGTGGTGGGGGAAAATTATTGAATGATCGAGATTGGCTATCACTTAAACCTTCGGTGAAATCAAATCGTACAAAAACAACAGTAGAATGCAGGGACATGTTTAATAGTGAAACTAAGAGCATTTAAGCATGCACGATGTGAAGGGAACTCAATGGATTGGGACTAAACAACTGTGGAGCCTTAAGAAAACCACTTGTCAATGAGGCTAACTGGCAAAACGGTTTCAATTTGCTAGAGAGCATAAAGATTGGACTTTGGAACAAGTTCAATTTGGACTCAAGATCACATGACCTTCTTCTACTTCTTCCAGAGTGATGGGCGCATCAGGGTAAAGCTACGTTCACATATACACAGTTGTGGCCGAGTTAACAGAGATTTAGCTTACCGAATTGTATCCTGGAGTGTTCCTGCAAAACCTGGATGCTTACAAATTAACCGGTGGTGGGCGTGGCCTAGTCCAGGCAAAAAATCTCGGTCGCACAAAAAGTTTCAACATGTTGAATCATTCCGGGAGTTTTTGCCGGAACTATAACATTACGTAATGATCGTATAGACGACCTGGAAAAACATGAGCCTGCCTGTCCTTTTGAAAGGCAACTGGCCTTTACCAAATGCTAACTGGATAACCGAAAGTCAACCTGTAGGTTAGGGTGACCAGATTTCAAAGCTAAAAACCTGGACGCTTAAATTTTACCAAAAATGAAACTAAGGCATATCCTCTACAGTTGTTATAATGAAAGGTTTTGTACATTACCTGTTATGACCAATAGGTGTCATTATATGACCACGTAAAGTAAAATGTGGCTTTACGTCATGGACATGTGATTCAGTGTTGAGCGTTTTAATTGGTCTAGTTCCATGACATCTTTGTGATTGACATACAAACAGCCCAAAGACAATGAGTCCTGTGTGCAACCAGTTGAACTTGATCTCTGCCGTCCTCTGCTTAGGGGTCGGAGCTAAATTTCATATTTTGCTGACCTTCCTAAATGCTTAACCGGGATTTTTGAGGGTAAAGCCAGAAAAGGCTTAAGGCGGTTAGACAGAAGGTACATCATAAATGGAACTGTCACAGCCACACACACTATCTCTTGACATTGATTCAGCTCGACTAAGCTTTACTCAAACTTTCCTTGCCTCCATGTTTTTTCCAGTTTTTTTCCAACCCAGTGGGCTCTTTCATGGACGTGCTTTGTGCACTCATCGTATATGATGAACAGATCTGTCCATGCAAGTTCACTATCCTCGTCAGAGCACATTCCAAACAACTACAACAGAGAAAAGGAACTATTTACCACACAGCCCTAAAACATGGGGGATATTGAAACATTCACACCTAAAAAGCTATTAAAACAGCATAGTAAACTGTAGATGGATGTCGCTCAAGGTCATTTATGTTCCATTCTAAAGTTAGCACATGACAACAACAGTATTAATTTGGTAGTCAACTAACCCGTCAATTAGTTTTTTATTAGTCAACAATTATTTGTCACATTCTCCATCTCTGCTTCCTGTCGGCACATCTCTTGTTCCAGTGCATATTTTAATCCATCATAGTGCACATCACTCACACTCACTTTGGGCACTTTACAGACGTCAGTCAACCTAACGTCATTGGAATGTGGGAGGAAATCAGATTATTCATAGTAAATGGTCTCGGAGAGGAAATGTAGACTCAAATTAAACCATAACAGGTAAAATATATTACAACTTAATTAATGATGTGCTTAAAGAGCATATTTCTCACAAAACTATCTTTTCACCATTGAATCCTATTAACAATTATCAATATCATATCTGTTGACAAAGTGAAATATAAATACATGGATTTTTAGAAAAAAAATTAATTTTGACCAGCTCTGCACTGAAACGGAAATGCAGATTTCACGCTCTGCTATTTTCGGAGAATCGCCTATGCTGACGTCGACTTAAAGATTCATCCGCCATTAGCCATTATAGTGAGCTAGTGTGATTCATTGTAGTGTAAACAATACAAAATGCCAAACTATTGTGTAGTTGGAGATTGCACGAATGATGCCAACACAAGTTTTAAATATATTTTCGTCATATAAATGTACAAAACAATTAAAATGGACTTCTATGGTTCATTTCTACAGATAGAACAGTCAATGGAAAAGACCTACCATAATCTACCCGTGTTGGTTAGAGGTGGTTAGCTCTGTGGTTCGTCCTGGATTATTTTATCCATATACTTTACTGGATGTGCGTCTAGTCCTGATTCGGACACTAACAAAAAATGTAAAAATCGCTTTAAAAAAAAAATTGCTTCAGCTGGTTTCCATTTTGAGAGCGACCCTGATTCGACCCTGAAGGCTTCGGATTGACCTTGATAACGTCACACACACTCAATTCCATTTCGAAAATCTGTATTGGGAAAGCCCTGAGAATGGCCTACAAAATTCCATTTTTTAACAATTATAAGGTACACTATTATTTTTTTGATAATTATTATTTGTTATATAAAGAACCAGAAACAACCATTTGATGATATTCACCAAAATACAAGCTATTTGCTCTTTAAACACAGACTAACTAGCTGCTGTTATGAGGAGGAGATTTACTATTTCGAATGAAAGCTGGAAACAATGCAAGAAAAAAATAGGGCAGATGGGGAAAATAGGATGAGAGAGACTAAAGATCTGATTTTTGTTACTCCTAAATCACCAATTAACTAGTGCAGATTAAAGGCAACTTGTGTTTCTTTGTATGAGAGCTAACAATCAGCTAGGTCACTCAAGTACTTCGGTCTTCATCATAATTTTACACAGGTTCAGAGGGGATATTGCTGTTTACAACAAAAAACTTTCTCATCATTATTCAATACAAACAAAAGCAAACTCACGGGTCTGCCTTTCAGCATTGTTTTAAAAACTCAAACACATACTTATATTAGGGGTGTGTGATGTATTGTTTATGACATACATGTCAAACTCAAGGCCCATGGGATGGTTCTGTCCAATTATACGTGGCCTGCGAGACAATATACGTTTAATTTAAATGCCTGTATGCCAGTAGTCTGTATCGTGCACACACTGATATACTACAATTAATTGCAACAATTATCCCGTCAATCAAAACCTGCAAGTGCAGCCCCCTTCGCCGCGGAAGAGAAAGCTAGATGTTAAATTTTTGAAGCACTACTGTTACGATATCATGGAATTAAGTTACATTTTTTTAAAGGAGAATGTAGTTGTTTCAACCTCAACTATGTGGTCCATTTATGATGATAGTGCCTACATAAAAATTTGCTCCAACATTTTCAGAGATGTGATGAAACGTTATATTATGTTACATAAATGGCCGCCTTTGAAAACAGATCAATATCTAACTTATTTCACTATTTGTGAACAAATCACTGATGTTAGAAATGCAGTTGCCAGGAAAAAGACGAAGAGGAAGGCCAAAGAGGAGATATATGGATGCAGGATATGGAAGTAGTTGGTGTGAGGACAGAGGATGCAGAGGAC
>JAVSBU010136993.1:0-12842 GCA_033118015.1 Loricariichthys derbyi
ACACACACACACACACACACACACACACACACACACACACACACACACACACACACAGAGTGAGAGAGAGAGAGAGATATACGGATATATATCTACATACAGACATATGCACACAGCCAAAAAAGGTCACATAGTTTATTGGACCACCTTTAGCTTTGATTACAGAAGGCATTCAACTCTGTCGTAGCCAAAGCATGTGTGTAAATGTCTCATGCTCCCTGAAGCACTCTCACAATTTGAGCCATGGTGACCTTTTTTTGCCAGGCAGTTTACATACACATACACACAGACTGACAAAAAAAAAGAAAAGAAAAAAAAAAAGTTCACCATCTGTGTGGGCAGTGCTATGCTTTGGGGTTTCTACAGTTGGTCAACTCTAGGTTCAGCAACATTATGTTCCCAAAGAATGAGGTCAGATGATACCTGATTATATTGAAAAAGCAGGTTATTCCACGGATGTTTCCTTCTCTGGTGGCACGGGCATATTCCAAGGTGACAATGCCACGATTCATTGGGCTCAAATTGTGAAAGAGTGGTTCAGGGAACATGAGACAACACATGGATTGGCCACCACAGAGTCCAGACCAGAAGCCCATTGATAATCTTTGGGATGTGCTGGAGAAGACTGCGCAGTGCTCCAAATTTCCCTGCAAGATCTTTGGGAAAAATCAATGCAACTCTAGACAAAAATAACACTGCAGATGTTTGTGGAAACAATGCCACAACAAATGTGTGCCATAATCAAAGCTAAAGGCAGTCCAACAAAATATTAGTGTGAAACACCTTGTTTTTTATTATTTGGCCAGGCAATGTATGTAAACCACCCCCCACACCCCACACACACACACACCCCTCAAGAAATCCACGAAAGGCTTGGACATCAGCTAATGAAGTTAATCTGATGTGCTGAAATAGGAACATACTTTTTCAGGAAAGTTCAGGACTTCATTACCTAAAGCTGACACTAACATTAGTGTACATAACTATGAACATGGAAGTCCCAATTTATTTTGTCCAGAGGGGGGCAGCAGCACAACACAAGATCCTTTTCCACATCCAGGACTTAAAACACTGATGGCTGATCCCAGAACAGCTTCTGGTAAGAGTGCTGTTATATGACCACTGACCACTAAGGTGAGTGAACCATTTGTAACCTCCGGTAAATCATCCGTGGGAATGTTATTTTTGCTTTGTGACAGGATCATGTGGAAACTCTATGGAAATGTATGATTAGCTGCTCCTTCCTTGATTTAGAGCAAGAGAAGCAAATGTTAAATTCCCAGAAACGACATATTCATAACCAAGGGAGAGAGCTCTCTCTCAAGTCCTTTGTAGCAAAACATGATTATTAAAGATGAACATAAGTAATAAATTATGCAAGGTATAGATAAGCCCACAAGACAAAATTACTAGGGTAAACATCTTTTACATGTGCTATCTGTGATTTTATTTTTGCCTGGATTCTCCATCCAAGCAAATCTTGGAAGAATTCTACTCTCTCATCACTTGGATAAATAATCAGGAGGAGAAATAAATTAATGAAAAAAGACAGATCCAATCTGCAGGTATACAACAAATCAGAAAATGTTCAGTCCATATAGAAAATGCAAATTTAGGGGTTGGTGTGCATTATTTCCTAAATTTACTTTTGACTTTTGCTTCATTTCCAGGCAGTATGCATGTATGCAGTAGGCAGAATCCAAAACACTTATAAAATATACTCATTTAATTTGTTAATAAACATCCATTCTTGTATTTTAAGTTGAGGCATTTCAAGCATGTGATGTTTTACCAATGTGTTATTGTAAATATGACTTGGTCAAAAACTAGCATTCAGGAAAATCTTTCATGGGCAAAGATGGCCAAAAGGATTTCCAGTTTGTCAACAAATGAATGAGAAAGTTATTGAAATGTTTAAAAGCGTGTCTCAAAAAAGGTAAGGAGATCTGAATATTCCTCCTTCTACACTGCATAATATCATTTAACAATTCAAGGACTCTGGAGGAATTTTGGTGCATAAAGGCCAAGGGTGCAAGCTTAAGATGAATGCCTGTGATCTACGATCCCTCAGAGAACACTGCATCAAGAACCAGCATTCAGCAATAGATGACATTCCCACATGGGTGAGGGATTACTTTTGCAAAACGTTGCCAAGCATTACAATGCAGAGTTACCTTAACAAATGACACTCAAAACTTTACTGTGCAAAAAAAAAAAAAAAAAAAAAAAAGAAGTCTCATATTAACCATATTCAGAAGTGACATTGACTTCTCTGGGCTTGGAGGTATCTGTATAATTACACAGTGAAAATGTGTACTGTGTTCAAACAAATCAGGAATCCTCATCGTTTTTGGAAGAAATGGTTGTAGACAAAAAACAAAGAAGCCCATCCAGAATTTTATCAGCAACAAGTCCAAAAGCCAGAATCTGTCATGGTTTTGTCAGTGCCCTTTGAAAAGATAACTTACTTCTGTGATGGCAGCACTAATGCAGAAAAAGACACGGATTTCAGAGCACACAAGCTACATTCAAAACAATGTCTTCTTCATGGAGGGCCATGCAATTTTTTAAAGCAAGACAAAGCAAAACCACATGCAGCACACATTACAAATGCATGGCTGCAGAAGAGGATATGGGTACTGTACTGGTCTGCCTGAAGTCAGCCATAGAGAATATTTGGTTTGTTTGTTTTTATTACTTGTTATTCATAATCCTGAATGGCTATATTCACGACATACAAGGTCATAATCAACACACAACAGATTAGCAAATTTAGAGTGACCAATTAACCTAATGCACGTTTTTGAAATTTGTGAGGAACCCAGAGCATCTGGTGTAAACCCACACCAATATTCACATGTAAAAACTGCTTGTTGTGCAAGAATTTTATTACCATGCTGATACAAGAATTATCACTGAGTTGATGTAAAAATCACACATGCCCCAAGAATCCAATCCATACATGAATGTATGAATGCATACAAAATTCATCATCACACAGCAGAACAAATGTTAGTGAATTAACGGCTACATACAATCCTCCTGAGTCTACCAAAGGCACTTCCAGAGAAGAGTGTAGACTTTGTGCCTACTTGTGTACTGCATGATCTATCTGGGTTATTTACATATGTGAAATATTTTAGCGTGCTGTTAGAAGTGGAGACTAAATGAACATCAAACATTGCCAACCTCATTGTACGCCAATACACAGACAGTAGATAAATTCTTAAAAATACATTATCACAAAGATAAATCATTAAAAATACATTACATGTTTATTACAAATTCATATGCTACTGTCAACATGGGTTTAGTTAAAAACAACAACAAACTTGTATTTATATAGCACCTTTCACAAACAAGGCACTTCCCAACCTAATTAGAAAATAGATTAGATTTGAGGAGAGATTTGAAAACAGTGAAGAACAGGAATGGATAGAACTGTGTAGAGAAATCCAGAGAGAAGGAGCTGCAATGGAATATGCCCTACAACCCATGGAAGATAATTTAAACCGTGGAGCATGGAAAAGACCAGTGTCAGAAGACAATAACCAGGGAGGAGTGTATGATGAGGTTAAAAAGGTAAACGGGGGTAGGACCATGAAGAGCATTAAAGGTCCCCTCCAGTGGTCATATCTACTTAAGCTGAATGGATAGAGTCAAGTAAATAGCGTTGAATGCTGCTGAACGTTTTGCTGATTCATTTTTGTTTAACCTGTTAAAAGTCTTAAACACGCTCAAAATTGTTACCTGGAGTTAGAGAGTTTCAGTTGCCGAAGATGTGACGACATGAGCAGGTAGACAAAATGGCGACTCATCATCGGAAGATTTATACTGTAGCGAGGTCGATAGTTTATCAGATCGTAGATAGAGAAAACGATTTTAGTCCGTATCAGTATGAACCTGAGCGACGTGGGGAAAAGGACGCTGCTTTGCTTGTAGATAAAGCGGATTCATCTCGTGTGGGGTACACAAATCGTAGTGTAACCTATTTTGACGCAGCCCTAATCCCATATTCTGACCAATCAGAGTGCGCGACCTGTCCATGACGTCACACGGCATGATTTCCGAACTCATCAGCCTCTCAGCACAAATTTGGTGAGTGGTCTATTTTATTTCAGTAAATGCCATAAAATTGACTATTTCAAGCGAGATTTTATTGCTGTGGCAGTTAATTAACCCAATCAGATGGATAACTGACACCTCTTTAGGACCACTGGAGGGGACCTTTAAAGGCCAGCAGCAATATTTTGTACTCAATTCGTTTAACCACTGGTAACCAATGAAGCTCCTGTAAGACAGGGGTGATGTGAGTGAATTTACCACAGTGCTTCAGAAGTCTAGCAGCGGAATTCTGAAGTTGTTGCAGTGGACGGAGTGAAGAAGCAGAAAGACTGTACAGAAGACAGTCTGTATATAAGTATCTAAATTGTCTAGAGTAGATGAGAGCATGAACCGGTAGAACTCTCACAGGGAATGAGCAATATTACGGAGGTGAAATTAGAGAACTAACAGGAAAGTAAGGCATGAATCAACTACATTACCCCGATTCCTAACTGTTTCACTAGGGCTAATGGTATTATTGAAGAGCTGAAGAGATCATCAAGAAACAATGATGGACTTGGAGCCAAATAAGAAGAGTTCTGTTTTATCTGCATTTAACTGAAACATTTAAACTAGACAAATTCAAACCTTACACAGACCAGAGGTGCATTAAAGTGAGACTTCCTATGAATCAGCATGTTTATATGCATCCCAAATTTATTATTCAGCATTCTGTAGGCTATCAAGCATCATAAACAGTTGTGGGTCAGCAGGATATGGTCATGAACTGAAGCAGAGGTCAAAGAGGGAAGTTGTGGGAGGAAGTGTGTCCTGTGCCCAGTCAGTGGCCATACTGACTCATCATTATCCTGGTCACCAGGTCAAAGCACAGAGCTGAAATATATACCAACTGCTCATTTTTAAGACACAAAACTAATACCAGGTAGGACTCTCCTTCGCTTTCAGAATAGTTTAAATTATTCATGGTATTGACTCAGTAAGACTTTCAACATTCCCTAGAGATTCTGGTAGATTATCACATAATGGATATATGTATTTGTCTTGAGCATTATTTTAAGTTTTTGTTTGTCAAGGCAGAGTGAGGAAATTACCCAACACTGAGGGCTTACATTTTCCTCATTGTAGGCCTCATTCTAGCTTGTGTACATTTAATCAATTCACTTTGCTAGCGTTCATGCTAATGGTATTTCTACTACATGTATTAACGGTATCCCAATCAGTAACTACCTACATAAGAAGTAGGCAACAACGGCCCTCACTAGGTAATGAGACAGACCCGATGAATACTTCGTAAAGCGGTGGTGCACTCAGGCTAAAATCTCTCAAGTGCCCCTAAATGAATATTCCATTTTGTTTCTTTCAAAAGAAAATGCAAATACTGTAGAACCCTACTTCCATGCAGCCGACCTGTCTGCTGCATTTACAAAGAGCACCTCACTCCACGCTGGTTGTGATTTGATTGCATCATCAAAAAAGTAATTATTCGTTATAAATTATTCAGTCTCTTCACTTGTTTGGCTGAACACCAAAAGTGCTTTTTTGCCTTTTTCAGCCAAACGATTTCAGTTCCAGAATATTTGGTGCCCCCCAATTAGAATGAAAAGTAGTATTAAGGAGTGGCAAATCCAGGTTACATGGAACGCATCTAAAAAATTAGAATATCACAATGATTGTGGCTTACTGATAATAAAAAAAACTAAATTTAGTGTCTCAGAAAATTTGAATATTACATAAGATCAAGAGCCACTACACACAGACGAATCCTAGACATGGACTACAAATGTCACATTCTTCGTGTCAAGCCACTCCTGAACCAGAGACATCAGAAGTCTTATCTGGGCTGTGGAGAAAAAGAACTGGACTGTTACTCAGTGGTCCAAAGTTCTCTTTTCAGATCCAAGTAAATTTTGCATGTCATTTGGAAATCAAGGTCCTAGATTCTGGAGGAAGAGTGGAGAGGCACAGAAACCACATTGTTTGAAGACCAGTATGAAGTTTCCACAGTCAATGACGAGCCGTGTCATCTGCTGGTGTTGGTTCACTGTGATTTCTAAAGTCCACAATCAACACAGCCATCTAGCAGGAAATTTTAGATCACTTCTTCCCATGAGCAACATAAGGTCGTAAGTGACTTTTTTTTTAACATTTTCAGATCCTTTGAAAGTCTGAATTGCCTGAAAAATCATATGATAATTTTTCAAAATTTTTCAGGATGTTTGCTGTGAAAAAAAAAAAAAAAAAACCAACAGACTTTCAAAGGCTCTTTTCTATAAATGTAAAAAAAATGTCACTTACGACCTTGTGTTGTTCATGGGACGACTTCATGCTTCCTTCTGCTGACAAGCTGATTTAATTTTCCAGCAGGACTTGGCACCTGCCCACATTGCCAAAAGGTATCAAACACTGGTTCAGTGACCATGGTGTTACTCTGCTTGGTTGTCCAGAAAACTCACCTGATCTGAACCTCATAGAGAATCTATGTTCTCTTGTCAAGAGGAAGATGAGAAACACCAGACCTAACAATGTAGGTGACCAGAAGGCTGCCATCAAAGCAACCTCGGCTTCCATTAAACCTGAGCAGAGCCACAGGATGATCATCTCCCCTGCACATTATTGTTGCAGTAATTCATGCAAAAGGAGGAACAACCAAGTACTGCGTGCATAGAAATATAACAGATTCCTTGAATTATTAATGAACAAACATTTCTTAAGAAGCATGACATTTATGTTTAAAATATCTTCTATTGCTATTATGTAATATTCTAATTTTGATACTGAATTTTAGCTTTTCACTATAAGCTACAATCATCAAACTTTCAAGAAATAAAGGCTTTAACTGTTTCGCTATGTGTAATAAGTATATATATGGGTTTTTACTTTCTGAAATGAGCGGCAAAATATTGAACTTTTTCCATGATATTCACATTTTTTGACATGTACCTGTACACACCAAATATATGGTCATTACATCATTGCTAAAACAACAACTCTAATATTAGTCTAAGACTCTTGTATAGTACAGAATCAAACAGGAATCCGGATTAAATAACACTCTATAGATTCACAGTCACAATCTGTACGGGTATATGTGAGCCTGTGGCCACTGCAGCCTCAGATTAATTCTCTTGGCCAACAAGTGTGGAACCTGATACGCTGTTTTGCTGCTGGAGTTCACCCGTCTCCTGGGTTGAAGCGTTCTGTGTGTGATCAGAGATGTTTCCCGCCACATAATTTTGTAAATTCTAGAAACTGCTGAAGAAAAGCCAGCAGTTTGTGACAAACAACCAATCATGCCATAATCACACTCCCATTGTGATAACCTGAATTTCTTGACCCATGTTTGCAAGCGTGTGTTTCGCTGCTATTACATAATTGGCTGAAAGTATAACTGCATGACTGAGCAGGTGCATGTTTTTTGTATGTAGGTGCGGTACGTGTGCATACTGATATGTCTCATATACACCAAACCACAATTAAGCTTCCGTAAATAACCAATGTGTAAAACATCAAACAAATATTGGAAGTACTGCATGGAATAAATCAATTGCTAGCTTCAGATCTGTTTAAAAGGTTCATTTTAGCAGAACAACACACTGGCAATAGTTCAGTACAAATAGTTAAAGCTAGCATGTTAAGAGAACACACAGGGGTATTTATTTGAAAAGTGTGTCTGGCACTTTAAGAAATGAAGAAGCTATTCAAATGTGTGTCTTGTTTCACCCAACTGGCTTCCTACTAGTGCCCTGAGAGGTTCTTTGTGAGTGTGAGCGCACGCGCGCGTGCATCAATCACCTGCCAGTGAAACAGACTGAAGGCCTGTTATGCCTGAACACTAGGGCACTATTGGCGTTTATAGGAGAGAGGAAGCAGCCATTATTTATCCATCTGGGTGTGAAAGAATCGAGCTTAACCTAATAGCCATCAAGAGCATGAACACTTTAATCACACTACCTTTTCAAAGTAAGCCACCAGCTTGCTTTGATATTCAGTACCTTACTGTATCTGCTGGTATGCAGCATGAGAAATACTTAACATGACAAACAGACAAATTGTACTTATTTTAAAAATTGGCACCTGGGGTGGCAATTATCTAGCCTACTGCTGCAGTGACCCAGTCGTGGTTAGGCTTGGGAATTGATTGAGGCCATCTTCAACCCGAAAAGGTCCAACCAGCTCATCTTTAATAATACCAGCCCATACCAGTACCCCACCACCACTTAGCTGGCGTCTGCCTTGATGTGGAGCTCTGTGCCTGTTACTGATCCACCACGAGCCCATCCATCTGGTCCATCAAGAGTCACTCATTTCATCAGTCCATAAAACTGAAAAATCTGTCCAAGACAGAAAAGTAAGACAGAAAAATCCGACTTCAAATATTTCCTGGACCAGTCTAGATGCTTTAACTTGTGTCTTGTTCAGTGGTGGTTGGGTTTCAGCCTTCTTTACCTTGGCCATGTCTCTGAGCACTGAACATCTTGTACTTCTTGGTACTCCAACTAGGTAGCAGTTCTGGAATATGACAGAACTGGAAGATAATGGGTTCCTGGTAGCGTCACATTTGATTCTTCTCAAATGCTTGGCAGTTACTTTGCGTCTTTTTTTCCTCAACACGTTTCTTGCGACTCTGTTGACTATTTGCGACAAATCGTTTGATGGTTCTGTGATAATGCCCCAATATCTTAGCAATTTCAAGAGTGTTGCATCCCTCTGAGAGACTTTTCGTAATATATTTGACTTTTCAGAGTCAGTTAAATCTCTTTTTTTGGCCCATTTTGCCTAAAGAAAAAAGCTGCCTAATAATTCTGCACACCTTGATATAGGGTGTAGACCTCCTTAGGCCAGACCCTCCCTCATTATACAGACACACATCACCTGCTCTTCTTATATATATATTTTTTTTTTTAAAGCGTTGGTGTTGTGGATTCAGACTTTTTCTGCTTACGACAACTGTACAAAGTAGTGTTAAATTTTGCCTGCAGCCTTTCTGTTATCATAAAACCACACTGGCCATTCTTTATGGCGACTCTCCTCAACAAGTCATTTCCATCCACAAAACTGACACACTGGTTTCCTAACAAATTCTGTTCTCTATAGGCTAATAGTACTCTGTCTAGTTTAGACAATGTAGGGAGCTGTTACAGAGACACCTCTATCAATGTGTCAATATTAAACCTGCAAAACTACGTATTTTCATGACTATAAGGCACACCAGATTATAAGGCGCAGCATCAGTGAATGGATCTAATTCCATATACAAGGCGCACCGGATTATAAGGCACATTCAGAGAAACAAAACAGTCAAATAAGTCCAACTTTAATCAACTCATTCACATTAACGCTAAACACTGTTCAGTTGTAAGATAAAGTAAAAAAAACACAATACATTCACTTTCAGTTCATTCTCTTCCATAAATCTATTAAATCAATCATCCTCAGTGTCTGAGGTAAACAGTTGAGCGATTTCAGCAGCAAGCATGTCCAAATCTCTCTCATAATCGGAGTCTCATTGCTATAACTTATCTGTTTAGTGATAATTCATTCCTTTGTGAAAGTTTGAATAGAGACGGTAGATGTTCTATTATGCAAGTCTGTTAATGGAGCCCATTTTGAGTTCATAAACACCCGGACTATGGTTACCGTAATGCTCCTAGAACAAGCACTTCGGCTTTGTTGCTTACCAAAACCATTCTAAAACATTGACAGATTTTTGTGTCTAATATATTGTGTTATACTGCCATCTAGCGGTGCATCACGGCAGTGCTTCTAATTGGTATCAGTAAGCACAACCAGAATCCATTGATAAGGCGCACCGGATTGTAAGGCGCACTGTCAATTTTTGATCAAATTTAAGGATTTAAAGTGTGCCTTATAGTTGTGAAAATACAGTAATTAAAACTAGGGATGTCCCTAGTTTTGATCAGGTTTTTTTGGCCCCAATCTGATTCCGAGTCATCTAATTTTGAGTATCTGCCGATACAGAGTCCAGATCCGATACATTCGTAACACAAAAAAAAAAAAAATGAACAAATGCAAATTAAACAGATCCAGATTGCCCCCTATTTTTATTTTATTCACTTTATTTTATAAGTAATAATAGTCCAACTATTAACTAGCAAAAAATAGAGCAAACTTAAACATAAATTTGAATTAAATTAAGAACAGCAGCTCAACTTAAAATACCTAGCAGGCATGTAAACAAGTAGTGATGCACAATATATCGGTGGCCGATATATTATTTGCCGATATATGGAATTTTTTGGTGTCGGTCTGATATTGGAATTTTAGCCGATATTGCAACCGATATATTTCCGCCTTTTTTTGCTTTGCGCATGAATACTGGCACATGAACGTTCACTCTCCTGTGCTAGAGTGAACGTGTCTGCTGTGTGGAAGGTTTTCACAGTTTCACTGTGTGTCCATCAGGAGAAAGCTAGTGGGTCATTTTAAGCACTCCCACATTGCTAACTACCATCTCAAAGAAGTGCAAAAACAAACTAAAGTTTCAGTAAGATATCCAATTGATGTGGAACAGCACATTTTACATGAAGATCAGCTTGTTGGAACAGAAGCGATCGCTTACTGTGTATGGGGCAGATTACGAGATACAGCCGAGTCTATAGCTGAGTGGATGTTTATTGAAAACATGGTGACTCGAACCATTCGAGCATTTGACATGAGATCACCATCAAAAGCGGTAGCATCAGATGTGATCCCCTCGATCGAGGCACTGAAACGTCTATTAAAAAAAAACACTGAAAGCTGACCATCGAGTCAAAAGAGTCAAGGAACCTTTACTGCTAGTAGTAAATGAGCGATTCTGCCACGCTGCTACAGAGCTATTTTTACTTGGAAACAAAAAGCAATAGAAATATTATGAGAACAGGTAGGACCGATCGTCTGACCAATCACAGTACCGATAATGCTGTTCCCAGCAGCAGCGACTTTACCAGTGACACAGTACAAGCACCACAAGCGCCTGCTGGATATGCATGATGAAATTATTCACGAAAACACTGCATTTGAAGAAGAACAAAGTCCGACTGTACAGGTATGCATACTTTAATAATGTCAGCCCATTCCATAGGCTTTCAATCACACAGATACCAAACCTGAATTTAAATCCGTAATCGGCTCCCTCTCCCAGTAAACAAGCATATACAATGTGATCTTGCCTCAACAGACTGACTGTAACACGGAATAGAAATTAGTTTTGATTTCCCTGTGTTCGTCTTAGAGTTTTCTGTATGAAAGTCCATTTGGATATTGGAGGAACAACAAAAGTCAGTTCCCCGTCTTGGCCAAGCTGCAAGAAAATCTGTCAGCCCCTCCAACCAGTGATAGTGAACATTTATGTATGGACTATAAAGTGAACCTCTTGTAAATACAGAAAGTATAAATTATCGGTTTTTAATATCAGTATCAGCCATGACAATGTGCTAATTATTGGTTATCGTATCGGCCCAAAAAATTCAATATCGTGCCTCCCTACAAATAAGCAAATAAAAGTACAAGTGTGTCATAAAACAAGGCCACTAATTTTAGAACTGCACACTTAATTCTTACTGTCCTCTTCTGGCTTAAAGAATAAAATGTATGGTTTTCTTGATGAAAACCAACATCTCTATTTTGTCTGATTTGAGCCTGTTCCTATTCTCATCAAGGATATTTGAAGCAGGACTAAAGAGTGCCTCACTCTCTACAGAGCTGCTAGGGGCACAGAGATACTGGGCTGTAATAAACTCTGTGTATTCTTGCGGGTGTTTGATTTTGAGATGCCAAATGAGGTTTGTTGTATTAAATCCTTACCCCCTCTCGAAATGCCAAGCTTGAACGTAATACAGTTTGCTAATTCAAATTGTTATTCTCATTGAATGTAGAGTATCTCCAAACTGCAGACCAGCAGCGCCTCCATCTCAAACTGGTGCCGTATTCTGCTGCGCTTTAGAGCATTAAAATGTCATAATCCATTCATGCATTTACATGGAGGTGAGAGACTTCTACTAGGGAGTTTATCTGTAATAATAAGCTTGAAATATATAGCGCTGATCAAAATAATTAGAATAAAATATATATCTGATCCCTAATCGGCATCCGATTTCGATCAAGTCTGAAACCACTTGATCGGGCCCGATTTCCGATCACGTGATCGGAACATCCCTAATTAAAACCCACAAATTCTGACTTACGATGAAATGAGACAGATCAAGCCCAATCATAACAGCATATTCATGCATTTATGCTATACCTTTCACTCTGACAGTTGACAGAACATGTTCATCTATGGTATAACTCACTGGTACACCACATGTTTAGAACAGGGAAAAAATAAGGTAAATTAAGTTGACATTTAGGAAGCCAGTAAGTACTACACTTAACTACAAACATCGATTACAAAGATGAAAGACATTTCAACAACATTAACAAACAAAACAGACAGACAAGTAATGCACACAAAATTACTTACTTCAAAAATAAATAGGATGGAGTCCAGCTCCTCCCTTTGAGATTTGTTCCCTGAAAGAGAAATGAAAGGTTCAGTCCATAGGTTTTTGTATTTAAAATATTATAAATGGAAAATTAAGTATTTTTTCCCTTAGGATTACAATTTTTTGCTGTGGCACTTTGTATTTATACTAACAATCTGCTATAAACTAATGCTCATAATTATGCCATTGGTGCAGTTCTTTAACCTACAACCATTAGGTAAATACAGTGGGGAGAACAAGTATTTGATACACTGCTGATTTTTAAGGTTTTCCCACTTGCAAAGCATGTAG
>JAVSBU010137101.1:0-20404 GCA_033118015.1 Loricariichthys derbyi
GAACACTCCAGGATACATTTCGGAAGTTTCGGTAAGCCAAATCTCGGTTAACTCGGCCGCAACCGTGTATGTGTAAACTAGGCATTAACCAGGTGAACTGCTGCACCACGGTTCAAATTAATCTCTAGGAAGCAGTCACAATCTTCCCTGTAATTTACCTCCATGTTTCCAGTTAGAGGTCCAAGTTTGTACAGGGTTACAGAACATGGTAACATTTCAAACTTAACCTAGTCAAAATCTAAATTAAAAAAAGAGGTGGTATAGGTGACTTTAGGAAAAAGTAGGGCACACTGAGCAGCACTCGACAGTTCTGCTCCAGAGTAAATTGTTTCTATTAGTGAGACAATCCCTCTGGACTCATGCCTCATTTAGCCTAGCAAATAAGGACAGTGATTCAGGAAGAGCTCTCAACATGACTTTAGTAATCAAGCTGTGCCGGAAAGGTGTGGCCTCGTGGGTGTACAGAAAAAAGTAAGCGCAAGATTGCACACGAGAGAGCACGAGAGAACATCTGGGTAAATTTACATGCAAGTCAATGTGTTTTTGTTCTTTCTAGTGTAAATGAACACATGTAGGAAATGAGGACTTGCTTAGAAGTGGATGAGCCAATACAGTTCATTCATATGAAGGTCCAAACCAGGACTGAATGCAGGGTGTTGCCAGGTACAGGATCATATTTCATTACATCACCAGGATCTCCATTAGATAAATCAAGTTGAGGGTCATGTTTACTTAAAGGCTTCTGTTGTCCTGTCATGTAAAATATTTATGAATGGATTACAGGTCATGGCAAACTGTGTAATCTAATCACATGGACTATAAAATGCGCAACAACAGTGACAGACAGAACCAGCTTCTCATTGGTTTCTATGTAAGGGTGTCTTTAGTTAGGGGTGTGAGATAATTTTTTTTTTTTTAAATCTACCAATTTTCTGGCATTTTGTTGATAATTAAAATGATACTAGGAATCTTTCAAAGCAGGTCTGTAAAAGTCTTGCAATGTACTAGTTCGCTCTTGTTAAAAGATTATTTGTGGTTTACTAATGACATCAATGGAAATAATACCGAAGGAATCTGCAAATGCAAGGAAAGCAGATCTTGACAGGTCTTACTTAAAACTGAAGCATTAAAGTAAAACTGTTGTGCATAAACTTCACATTTGGCCACAACAACAGATTTTTGAACAAGCAAACATCCAAGACATACCCGTCCTTTAGGGCACGTGACCTGCTACGGCAAAACCCGGCCTAAGTCGCAAGTTGTACTTTCGAGTTATAGCGAATTAAAGGACAGAAAGTGACAAAAATGCACCCCCAGATCAATTTTGAGATTTGGACGGAAACTGCAAGCTTATACCATAATCTATCCATCAAATTAATTTAAACGATAAAAAAAATATTTTTAAACACTAATTTTTTTACGATCTGGTTTGGGTAAAATAGGCCATAAATACCTGAAAACAAGCGAAAATCCACTCCACTTTCACCGGCTCTGAGGACATGCATGATATATTCCAGTGCCCATATTTTGATGGAGACACGTCTACGATATTCCTTCTTGCTCTATTTTAATGAGGGGATCCCCAATTACATCATTTTCCTCCAATAAAACGAGATTTTATGAAGCATAAACAATCCCAAGCGTGTTTCTACACACCAGCAGAGACGGGCGCTCTGATTGGCTGAGGGGCCTCCGTGTGGTGCATTGTAGTAACGGCAGCACCAACTTTACTTACAGGGGAAGCTTATCCCTGTATCAAATTATGTATCATATTATGTGCCAAATTTCATAAGGATTGAACAACAATTTAATGCATGGTTGCTATGGTGTTTTGATTTTGAACTATAAGAAGACTTTGAGAAAAAGGTTCCTAAAGTTAACTTTCGGAAAGTCTGGCAGGACTCCCGAACTTCAAATAGCTGTAGAATTATTTTTCAAGCTATTTTGATGAAATAAACTTCATGTTAAAGCTTATTTCATGAAGATATGTAATCAGTCATTATCTCAATTTTGATTTTTGGTGCATTATGCCTGATTTTGCCATATTGGGTCACATATTTGATCAGCAAAATTCATCATCGTATTCTACACAGTGGTTAGTTCACAAATGGCAAACTACAGTGGTGCTTGAAAGTTTGTGAACCCTTTAGAAATTTCTCTACATAAATATGACTTAAAACAGCATCAGATTTTCACACAAGTCCTAAAAGTAGATAAAGAGAACCTAGTTAATCTAACAAGAAAAAAAAATTATGCTTGGTCATTTATTTATTTAGAAAAGAGATCCAATATTACATTAGGGAGTGACAAAAGTATGTGAACCTTTGTTTTCGGTATCTGGTGTGAAATTCAGATAATTCAGAAATCAGTGTCCCATCAAAGACAGCAAAACAAGCCAAAACCATGATACTACCACCACCATGTTTCACAGATGGGATAAGGTTCTTATGGTATCATATAGTCATATTTTAACATATATTTATTATATAATTTATAATAATAGTAGTATATTTATTAATAATATTTATTATTTAAATATAAATAATGTTTATTATTATTATACATTATATATTTAATATATATAATGGCAGCCACTTGCTTCTGGGTCACTATATACACACACTGTCTGGTCCAAAAAAAAAAAAAAAAACCCAGAATGTTTCAGATTTAACCAGCACACATTTTATATATGCTTATAATCATAAGTAAACACTTCAGAAATCTTAATTAAATACAGATTTTACTTTATTACAACTAGATCAGTGGGGTATAATGTCATGTGCTGAACTCAAGGCTGAGGACACAGCTTCGACATCCAAAGCAGAAATTCCCAGTTCAGGGTCCATTTCTCCTTCCATTTCCTTAAATTTATGACTCATCGGTAGGAAATTCAGAGTACCAAGCTTTTTCAATGCACCATAAGGATCAAGCTGCAATCCTCAGGGCTCCTATTGGGTCTTTAGGATTCACTGCAGTGACTGAAGGTCACAGTAGGCTCTTTGACAGAGTAGTCACCCCTTTGACCCTACCACATTCACTCTCACGGGAACAAACTAAGCTCCAAACATCGACAACTGAATAACTGGGAGGTGCCAACATGCGTGCACGGAAAAACCTAATCAAATCCAGCCCTGGAGGCGAAGCAACACACAAACACAGGTTAATGTTGATGGTTGGCTAACAAACACACACCCAGTGATATAATGCAGCCGTTTTGATAAAGCCCACTCATGCTCATGTATAGCATTTGAGAAAAGGTTGTTTTAGACAACTTTGACTGACAGGCAAATGCATTTTTAGTGTCTAGTTTGATTCTGGAACTTCTGGAAAAACACGGATTAAGAGTATTCGTTGCCTCATGTAGCTAGGCAGGATAGACCACAGATTGCATACAGCATGCTAGAGTCACAACTCAAGCTAGCGTTCCACTTAAAATGAATCCAGGGCAGGCTTAAACTAGCCAAGGTACCAGCACAAAAACACACTCAGCAAACTTTAGCGGAATCGTTCTGCAACAAAAAGTACAGTATAGTGTAACTAATGTTTTCATTAATTACATACGGAAAGACACGGTGCCAATTCAAGTGGCTGAGAATGATTGGGTCAAAACCTTTGAAAACTTTAGTTTTAAAACATATGCTGCCAAAGTATCCTCTAATTATCGTTATTGACAAAATCCAAGAAAGAAATTTTTTTCCCCATCTATAAAACACAAAAGCATGTGGCACAGCTGAACTAGGAGTAGCATCCTGCAGTCGGAATCACTTTCGCCCACATCACCGTTTAGTGTCATGCAGTGTAAGCAACAGATTCAGGTAAATGTGAGATTTCAGTTATTTTACTAGATTAGTGCATTTCAAGATAAATACTAATGGCAGTAAAATCTTACCTATTTATATAGCAGAATGTGATATTTTCCATGTCATTACTGCATAGAAAGCCCCTAAAGCCTATGATGCAAGAAAATGACATCCAGCTTGCATAAGCAGTCAGAGTATGTCGTTCTTGTACCAAGAAATTGGATTGTGTAAAGAAAATCTACTCCTCATTATAAAAGTGGGAATGATATAATGCTAGGAGAAGACTAGTTTGGAACATTTGCAGCGGGGTTATTGTGGAAAGAATTAAATGACCATTATCCAAAATATGACTGAGGGGAGAAATGGCATTAATGGCACTTCTAGGCTCTCCTGCTGTATTGCTGGGTGATATGACCCAAATCAATATCATGATTATTTGAACATTTTACATCGATTACAATGAATTAACCATTATTTTGTTTCTCGGTTGCCATTAGGTTTTATGATCTGGGGCTGCTGCAGTTGGTCGTGTTTGGGTTCAGCAATGTTATGAGCCCAAAGAATGAGGTCAGCTGATACCTGAATATACTGAACCTTCATGTTATTCCATCAATGGATTTTTTTCTTCCTTGATGGCATGGCCATATTCCAAGAAATAATTACATTATTTATAATGAATCGTGCTGGTCTGTATTTTTTAAGCACCAACTATCCTCGATATGCTCATAAAAGCATTCAGTCTTATCACGATAAAGTGTATCACTAAGTTAAAATTCTGATTTCCGACAGTTTTGAAGACCATCTATTTTTTCAAAGCCAAATCACCTCCAACAGCAGACTGCAAGGCTGGTGGTGTCTGTATTTTGTTTGGTCGTTCACTCATTTTTAACTGCACTCACAGTAAAACCCTAGCTGGGTTATCACAATTGTTGATTTATCATAAATGATACACATCGCACACTTTTATGCACTATAGCTAAGTTTCTACGGTAACCATCACATGGCATATAAGGTCACCCTGCTCTGTCCACTTCAATCAGGAAAGGGAAAAATTCTGGTTAAGAACATACAAATATAACAGTTTTAGTGCCAAGCAGTGCTGTACTGAACATAAAATGTTTCGTGGCATGACACGTAAAATTGGGCGTGTGTGTGAGGAGCCTAAGGGGGTGCTTGTGCTTCCAAAGTGTGCATATTAAAAAAAAAACATCACACCACACACGTAAACATGAACATGGATGGCTCAAAGCACCTCAATCCATGAGTCAGAGATTAATTAGAAATGCCACTGCAGTTATGAAGACGAGTGAGACCACGGTTCCAGGTCAAACAGTGACTCAAACAGCAGAGCTAACATAGCCAGGTGCTTCTGCTTAAAACCCGAGACTTGGAGATTCGGCAGCCTTGTGCGATTTGACTATGCACTGTGGAACTTTGGCGAGCTAATTAACACATGGGCTCGAAATTAATTCTACAAACGTTTATCAGAGCAATGAACGGAGCTCTACGGAGAGCTTTATTGCTTCAGGGCTGAAACGCATTTTATGGTTAATGTTCAGCTCTGTACTGTCATGTTGACAAAACAGAAATAACAGTGCACACACAAGAGGAGGGTTCTTTAAACGAGGCCATGCTTACTGTGCTCATCGTTCACATGAGTTCTACAAACATGCAGGTAATCCTCATTTTACAACGGCCTGACTTATGACATCTCAACTTGACGACGGAAACCCGATCACGTGATGGTAGTGATGAGTGCTGGGAAATGTAGTGAGGAAAAGCTGTGGCTTTGTTAATGATGTTGCCCAGCTGTAGTTTAATAAGTGTTTTTAATCATGTTTAAAAGGACTTATTAAAAGTAAATGTTTAAAAGCAAAACCTGGCATAAGTCGCAAATCACACTTTCGAGTTATAGCGAATTAAAGTATGGGAAGTGACAAAAATGCACCCCACGATCAATTTTGAGATTTTGACAGAAATTGCAAGCTTATACCATAATCTATCAATCAAATCCATTTAAACAATATAAAACGATTCTTAAACACTCAAAAAAAATAAATTTTTTACGATCTGGTCTGGGTAATAAATAAATAAATAGGCCATAAATACCTGAAAACAAGTGAAAATCCAATCCACTTTCACCGGCTCTGAGGACGTATATGGTGTATTCCAGAGCCCATATTTCATGGAGACACGTCTATGCCATTCCTTCTTGCTTTATTTTAATGAGGGAATCCCCAATTATATCATTTTCCTCCAATAAAACAAGATTTTATGAAGCATAAACCATCCCAAGCGTGATTTTACATGTAACGTCTGTGCAGATGCTATACACGTCAGCAGAGACGGGCGCTCTGATGTACACAAGGTAGTTTCCGTGAAAGATTCCACAGTAAAGTGTCCAGAGCACAGCAAAACCGCGTTCCCACTTTGATTTTCACTCAGACCTTTCCAGTCCTTTCTTGAACAACCAGAACCGGCACGAACAATGGCCCGAACCCATGATTCACATTCGCATTTCTCTTTGGGAAATCTATGTAACGAAACGTCTTTTGCAGCCTTGTTGGAGCACCCGCCCACACAACAAATGGTTTTCCCCATTGCTCAACGTCCAAAATTCACATTTGTATAAAAATCGTATTCAAAAATCAAATAAGTGCTAAAAAAGTGAAATACGCAAAAATAAAAAAATAAATAAATAAATAAATAAATAAATCACCCGAGACCTCAACACGTAAACAAATGCAACAAAATGGCAGATCAGAAAAACTAACCCAATGATGTCACACCCGGGTCACTTCCCCATGATTACAGAGAATCAACTAAAATGGGCCTGACCTGTGAGTGCCCATATGACCCAACTTTTATTTGGCATAAAGTAGCGTTAATTTACTGAAGATAAGGCTTTACAAGTGCTCATATATATTTATTTATTTATGAGGTACTACAAATACAGATACACTTTATTTGGTACTGGATAAACCCTTTAAAATGGGCCATACCCATGTTTTCGCAATAAAAAAAGTAAAGGGTGTCAGAACTACATTGTTTCTACACAAGTCTTTCATTTCCTTGTTGATCACAACACAGGTATTTTGAATGTGTATTAAAACAAGTATAGTCACTCCCTGTATTTGCAATATTTGGACTTCATGATGAGAATCTGATAATACACACATGCAAATTCAGCAAAAACAATAACTAATAAAAACAGTTTTAAAACCCCCACAGAATTTAGAATTTCAATTTACTCGGAAGCAACATGCAGCCCGATACTTTTCACAGATGGGAATTCAAGCGACAGCTGGAGCGGCAGCTCTATGTGCTAATGATCTAAACATCGTTTATCACTTACAATACACTGCTCAATAAATTACACTCGATATTCTGTACTTTACTATAAAATAAGCTGTGTTAATGGTTTTGCCCAACTGGAGGATAATACTGTGCTTTAATCATGTTTAAAGAAGGCTAGGTTATGAGATAAACAGTAAATATTACACTTCTTGGTTACTGATACATTCAACTAACAATAGGTTTATCAGAACGTTACTCCATAGTAAACTGGGGAGAACCTGTAAATTGCATGTTAAAGACCAGTCATCAAAGCTTAAATGCTGAGAGCTGTGTTTTCTATTTATTCTGTAACTGACTCATTTGGGTGACTTCATTTAGGTGATGGCTTAAGACTTAGTCAAGGCAGCATAATATAGTGCACAACAGGAAGGAAAATACAGAATGTGAAGAAACAGTTCATCATCGAGTCAAGAGTCAGTGTATTACTTTACTGGTTTACAAATCTATTTCTCGATTATCATCATCACATGACAACACACTGTCTTCATAGCTGCTGTGAATCAATTGTGACTTACAACTGACTGAAATCTTACAATCAAGGACCCAACGAGCAGGTTGTCAGAGGTGGGATTTGAACCTTGAACCTTCTAGTCCATAGATGATGAACCTTAACCTCTAGGCTACCACAATCAAAGTTTCTAAGTCGACCAACAAACCAGAGCGAGAGAGATTTAAACCCAAAACCTTAAGGGCTTAGAACCAGCCTGATCTACATGCACTCGCCTTACACTCTAATCAACTGAATCCATTGTTACACATGTTTATGATGGATTTGTCAGAATGTAGCCCCAACATCAATCAGGGTTACCTGCATTCAATTCATACAAATACACAGAATTCACAATAATCGATCAATGACTGACGGTCTTAATTTTAAATATTGGTGGCGTTTCTGTCAGATTTGACCAGGTATGGAAAGGGACAAGCAAACAATTTGATAAACCTGATCTGACTAGCCACAGGAAAATTAATGGGATTGCAAGATATTGAATATGATGTGATTTTATAGGAAATTCATATTGTATGAATGGCAATACAGACGACTGGTGGAAAAAAGCTTTTAAAAACTTTTTTAAAAAGTTATGAGTTTTACGAGAAGTGTCATGTATAAAATGTGCTGATCTAGAAATCGGATTTTAAAAAAAAAAATCCAATAATGAGCTTGATTTTACTCCAGTAATCAACTTTTGATAGCATGTACTCCAGCTGTCTGATTTCAGTCTTACCTAACCAATATGGTTGCCAGGTCCGCGTATTGTAAAAATTTTGCTTTATTTGCACTCTTTTTCCATTGTCTGGGGTGTTTACCCTTTTGCAGGTTCTGGCAACATCAGAATTAAACACACCATGGAACTGAAGGCATTTGGAAGGCTAGCAAGATCAAGACCCAAACAGTACATACTTGAGAATTACTGGTCTATTAAAAATTGCCGGTATTATGTATTGACTGATTGTCTAAGAGCTTTCATTTTATCTGAAGACTCAAAGCTCCAGTATGTTATATAATCAAATTATATAGGGTAAAAACCTAACACCTCATAGTTAGATCCGTTATATGCTAAGACTGAATAATTCAATCCGATTTTGGTGGGTGTACGGCATTTAGAACAAATAAATTGGGGAAACCACTCGGAGATTCCAAGTCGTCAGACTGACCAGATAATATGATAATTTCCATCAGCCCGTGATTTATCATGTGACTGGCATTTGCTGCGAACAGAACATTTAAAGTGTAATTGACGATTCAAAAGACATTATTGGTCTTGTTTATAGCAAATACAACAAGTGTGTTTTAGAAATGTTCAATAAGTATTTCAAAATAATTGATAATACGTACGTATCTGTCAGAATTGCTCGCTGTGTCCATCGTCTTTGGAGTCATGTGAACAAAAATAGCATATCACGTGATGCTATGACATGGCACTCGCTAAATTTAGCAACCTGGCAAACAGCGCATGAGTGTTTATAATTTATTTACTGGCGTTTATTGTTTATGTTTTTACTATGACATGATGCAACGTAATTTTGTTCGACACCGCATCTTGATGTAGTGGTTGAATGACAATAAAAGTATCTATCTGTCTGTGTCTGTCTCTCTGTCTGTGTGTAACCAGATTTTGTCAAATAAACACAAAATAAAGAAATGAATATCATAAGTCATTAGAAAGTGAGTTTTACTCATATGCAACATATTTTTAAAACATACTGGGACTTTAAACTCAAATCGGGTAACTGACAAGCTGGTTTTCTATGGTTATCGGTTTAGGTGCTTGTAAACACATTTGCTGATTCAAACAACATTCAAACATGGCCAGATTACTGCATAAGCCGCCGCTCATTCATTCATCCAAGCAAAAACCCAGGTGTGAAATGGGTGTGTCGGAGCAGGTCTAGAGAAACAGGAGAAGTAAACAAGGAGAGATTGTGCTGATCCAAGTTTCATTCGTCGCTCTTTTCTGTGACGTCTCATTTTCATTTATGACTCTCCTCCAGGTAGTGAGTCACTCAAAAATACACACTCACTGAGCTCTTCCACAGCGCCCAACGTACAAAGCGATGACTATACAGGACATGACGAAGAGCAAAGACTCCATTTACTCTGGCCTTTCTTCAGTAATACCATTTTTCCTGACAGATACAGGTTTAGACAAAGCCTACAGCCATATTCTCTGAGGTCTTTTCTTCAGCACACAAAGTACATGAACTTCTCACACCACAAAAATGGAACGGTGCTTTCCCCGCTGGCCACCAATCAAATATCAAAGATTCCAGTTACGCTGCCTGCTCATCGCTGGCACAAAGGAGGCATTAAAATGACTTTAGTTCGCGTTAGCGTTAACTCCTTTTCGTTTAAACAGGGTTTGCTCACTGGTTCGTTGTTCTCCAGCTCTTGGCTGTTGCTATCTTTGGCTAACAAATACATTTTAGCCTTTACATCGCTAACTTGAGTGTTAAATTCCACGTGACGCAGCACATCAGAACACTAATTAACGGGGATCACCATGAGATCTTTTCGGATAGTCTTCATTCAAACCAAACACTTTCATTTTCTCAACACACAAGGTGGTAACATTACAAAAATTTATAATGCCATTTTCTTTGCAATTAAAATTCTTTTCTATTGCAGATCACTCCAGTTTTGTCTTTACTGCTGATCCTTTTATCTTCCCCAATACTACCCAACCTCTACTGCTACTTTTCTATAGAAGCTCAAACTAGAAGGATAAATGGAAATAGAGGAACACTATCCTTTCCATACTAAGATGCAAATATTTATTCAGTATTCCATCAACTGAACCCTATGCCACTGCTCATTTGCAACTAATACTGCATGAAATCCTTACATCTGAACCACTTGGGAGCCCTTGACAACAATATTTGAAGGAGCATCTTCCATGTTGAACCTTTTCTGTCACTTTGACCACTTGGGTACCATGAATATAACCTAAAATACCAAATTCCAGTGGTTCCTTTTTGAGTCACGTCATGTTTGTAGATACAGTGGGGAATCTGCACTAATAATTCACATTCACTTTAAATAGTTACCATGGATTTAACACGATAAAGTGGAAAGTTACTGCTTCTGGACCCATTTCTTTGGGGATTTCATACCTCCCTTAACATGACCCGAGTTTGTTCTTTTGTTAACTTAAAAGCCAAATACTTAAAAACCCCACAGATTTCCACACTTATCATCAATGCCTGATTTAAAATTAGAACAGGACCAGCTGCTGCTAAAAAGCTGACACCACCCAGTCCAAACAATCAGCTCACTAATAAATTTGATCCAGTACAAATCCTGATGAGAGACAACAGCAAGTAAAAAGGGGTTACAGAACTACTGATCTGATTTATGGGTCAATAAGTACTAATGAAGGGCATTCACATGAGACAAGTGAGCTTGAGAAGTATGCATAGGAAGGACCTCAATTTTTAATCATCATTAAAAACACTAAACCAAGAGAGTGGTCATTTTTTTCCTCTGTTTATGTTTTTGGAATGACGTACATAAAGCAACTATAACCGACTCCTAACATTAACAGTGATTACAGATTATTAGTCTAATTACTCTGGAATTTTCAAAAAGTTTCCACAGTGGCCTATGCAGAGAGGGTGTATAAATACAGTGGTGCTTTAAAGTTTGTGAACCCTTTAGAATTTTCTACATTTCTGCATAAATATGACATAAAACATCAGAATTTCACAAGTTCTAAAAGTACATAAAGATAACCTAGTTAAACAAATTAGAGGAATATACCTAGTCATTTATTTACTGAGCAAAAATGTTCAATATAACCTATTAGTGAGTGGCAAAAGTTCATGAACCTCTAGGAGTAGCAGTTAATTTGCAAGTGAAATTAGTGTCAGGTGTTTTCAATCAACGGGATGATGACACGTTTATGGAAGCCGCCCTTCTGCTCATCACACCACATTTGTGGACGTGTATCATGGCACAAATTTCTGAGGACCTCAGAAAGAGTTGTTAATGCTCGTCAGGCTGGAAAAGGTTACAAAAACATCTCTAAAGAGTTTGGACTCCACCAATCCACAGTCAGACAGTGCACAAGTGCAGGAAATTCAAGACCATTGTTACCCTCCCCAGGTGTGGTCGACCAACAAAGATCACTCCAAGAGTAAGGTGTGTACTAGTTGGCGAGCTCACAAAGGACCCCAGGATAACCTCCAAGCAACTAAAGGCCTCTCGCACCGGCTAATGTTAAATGTTCTTGAGTGAACCATCAGAAGAACACTGAACAACAAATGGTGTGCATGGAGAGAAAGCTTTCCAAAAAGAACATCACTGCTTATCTGCAGTTTGCTAAAGATCATGTGGACAAACCAGAAGGCTACTGGAAGGATGTTTGGTGGATGGATGAGACCAAAATAAAACTTTTTGGTTTAAAAGAAAAGTGTTATGTTTGGAGAAAGGAAAACACTGCATTCCAGCATAAGAACCTTATCCCATCTGTGAAACATGCTGATGGTAGTATCATGGTTTGGGCTTGTTTTGCTGCATCTGGGCTAGTACTGCTTGCCATCATTGATGGAACAATGAATTTTGAATTATATCAGAGCAAACTAAAGGACAATGTCAGGACATCTGTCCATGAACTGAATCTCAAGGGAAGGTGGGTCATGCAGTAAGACAACGACCCTAACAAGTTGTTCTACCAAAGAATGGTTAAAGAACAAAAAAATTGTTGGCTACCTGCATTCGTCTCCACTCTGACAGCCATCTTAGAACAAACATCTTACATGACTGAAATTTCGGTTCACCTCTACAATCGACCAACAGAGGACTCAATTATATTTTTAATTAAGTAGACTTTAAATTTATGGACCTTGATTTTTAAATTAAGTATATCAAGATTGGGCCTTGTATCTATACACAAAATATTTAGACCTTTAATTACCTGCTAGCTTCACAAACCTTAAAATACATCAAAGTTAAACATTTTCACCAAATATTTAATGAAAAGATTCACTGTACAGTGTGACTTAACTGTCTCAAAATGTCACGTCAAAAATATCTGAAGAGAACATTTGTCCAGAAGATTCAGCCCTTGTTCTTGATTTTTGGAAGTGACTTAAATCCCTACAAATAAGAAGCATATGGCCAGAACACTCCATGTACACCATCACAAATCATCTGAAGTGGAGTTTGGAGCCAATTCATACACAAGTTTAAACACACACACACCCCTTTAAAATACATGACAGTCTGAAGCTTTATCTTTCCCTAAGTGGGGTCATTCAGGCCAGCTCTGAGCTCAGACTGTAGTCATTGTATTCATGCTATCTTAAGTAAGTGACCTTTTTGTTAGGGAGTTGTTATTATTTCTGGGTGTACTAAAGCCACGGGATCTTGGAAAAAACAACAAGTGCTTTTTGAATTGTTCGACAATTCAGCATTTGGTGCAAATAAGGTTAGAGAAGAAGGGTGATAAAACATCCACTGCAGTTAAGAGAGAGCAGCTATGCAGAAACAACAGTAATGTAGTACAAGTAAAAACTCATCTAATCTTTTCCGCATAGCCATTTCAAGGTCCCTGTGGGTGCAGGTCAAGAAAAGTAGCCCAGGCATTTCTGTCTCCTGCAACTTCTATCAACTTATCCTAGGAGATCCCCAGTTGCTCCAAGGGCAGCTGGGAGAGAATCTCTCTAGTGGGCCCTGGGCCTATCAACGGGGGGCCTCCTCCCCAATTGGTCGTGCTTGGTACACCGCTAACAGAAGGCACCAAACCACCTCAGCTTGCTGCTCTCAATGAGAAGGAACAGCGGTTATAGTATGCATAGTAACCTTCAGAAGAACGCTTGTATCCATGCTCTTGTAATTCAGCCATTACCCAAAGCTCGCAGCCATAGGTGAGGGTGGGAACGGTAAATTGAGAACTTTGCTTTTTGGCCTAGCTCCTATTTCACCTCTATGGTCCAGTTCAGTGACTGCATTACTGCTGACACCATGCCCAACCTACACAGTCCCTCTTCCCATCACTCACGAATACGATCCTGAGAGATCTGAATTCCTCCACTTGGGGTAGGATCTCACACTCTACTTGAAGAGAGAATGTCATCTTTTTCCTGGAGATGACCAAGGCCTCAGATTTGGAAGTGCTGGTCCGCATACCAGCCACAAACCACTCTCCAAAGAAGTGTGTAAAAACCAATTCCTCACAGGTGCTGAATCACTGATAAGATGCAGAGCACTTGAGTGAATCTGAATTGAATTAGCATGAAGGTTAACCTCCAAGTGTGTACTCACATTAGGAGATCTGTACCAGCCCAAGCTCCAAAGTGCAGTTTGTTTGACTAATGTGGTCGCAAAGTGCAGTGCCTGGCACTATAACAGTACAACGCAACCAGGCATAGTATGAGTGCCCCCAGTTGCACTGTATCTGGCTATCATTTATACAGCTTAATAGACAACTTGCTTGGGTCTTAATTATTCAAGAGATCTACGTCATTGAGTACTGAGGCAAGTGCCACTACATTAGCACACAAAGTAAGCAAATAGATCAGGGCAAGAAAATGAAAACTGGTTCTCTCAGTTCTTCTCCCCAAAGAAAACCCAAGGTTCAGTGTAACAAAGACTGCGAAAAAGGCAAAAAAGCCGATGCACTTATTCAGATTTGACTCGTATTTACAGCATGGTAATTTCTTACAGACAGCTACATTTGTAGGCTACTATCACGACATTCAAGGCAGACAAAGTAAATCTATAAATTTACACTTGCAACTAAGGCACAAGAGAAAACTCAAGTCGAGAAGATACTCAAGTTCAATATCAAACAGTCACGGGCAATTTAGGGTGTAATCACACCTGCAGTGTTTGGTACACTTTAAACAGACCAGAGTTCGTTTCCCACGCTGATCTGGACCTTTTGTGCAGGTATGAATACAAACCAGCGAACCCCGATCCGGACCGAGACCCACTTTTTAAGCGGACTCTGGTGAGGTTAGCTTCTGGTGTGAATACAAACGGTCTCGGTCCAAACCAAACCCAGGAAATGTACGCCTTTTTGGGCTGAACGAGCTGCCGTAGCTATAATAATAGACCCACAAACAAAGTATTGACCATTGCTACAGGCTACGCTACGGAATACTGAGTGATACCTGATTTGCTGTGTTTTGGAAAGTAGCACTGCAGTCTGTGTGTGGTTGGCCAGTGCGCGAAGAGCACCGTATTCTTCCCCTTGCAACTCGTACTCGGCGACACTTTTCCAAAATTACAAATAGAACGTTGCGAAACCTGCCCTGGATTAGTTGCTCTAGATTATCCCTGATCTTTTTCGGAGATTTCGGAAGAATAGTGTTAACAGGACAAACACTGAAAAAAGTAGCGCAGAACACATGGCTTGATTTTCTTCCTGCTCTCTGTCCTGCCCAAATAATTTCTGTCCAATGGGAGAAACGATTGTCATTTGTGTGGCCTTGTTTACAAGTGATAGTTCACTTGCAAAAAATGCAGTCTGAAAGTGAACCAAAAGAAAAAAATAAAGTCCACATTTGGTCCGGACCAAACAAGCGGACCAAAGGACATTTCTGGTATCTTCAAACAACTAACTTGGATCTCTTTGGACTGTGGGAGGAAACCGGAGCATCCAGAGTAAACCAACAAAGAGAACCAAGGCTGCCCCATCTGGGATCGAACCCAAGACCTTCTTGCTGTGAGCCGACAGTGCTACACCCACCCACCCAAGCAATAACAGCACATACATACACAAAGATGTGTCCCAAAGAACTAGTTTATGGCACCCTTTATATATTTTTGTTGACTGCTACTTTTGATGTATAACCATTATACTTCTCTATCAATGTATAAAGCTATTTTGTGACATTCCAGCCACTGACTGGGTTTCCCTCCGCCACACTTATTCCTGATTGTTCTTGCATTTATCTACACCCCTTTTTCCACTTCCCAAAAATACATGATTCATATTTTCCATGACCATATGGCTCTGCCTCAACATGTTTTTTGCTTAATGCCAGAGATCTTTGTGAAATCACTTAAATTGTATCATTTTTCTGTGTTAAAAATACACCACACTACCAAGATCAAGGCTGTTCCACTCAGAATGAAGTGGCCTGCTGAAACAGCCAACTTGTAATCAGCTCAGCTGAGGCAAATTACTGTCTAAGATTGGAAGATTTTAAGCTGCTGCGCAATGGGGGTGACTTGGCTAATGGGCTTTGCCTGACTAAATTGGGAAAATTTTGTCAAGATATTAGGTAAATCCCAAAGGGTACACTCACCGAGTACTTTACTACGAACACTAATAAACACAGGCTCATTTTTTCATGGCGTGGATTCCACAAGAGTTTGGAATCATTCCTTTGACATTATGCTCTGTGTTGACATGATCGTATTACGCAATTCTTGCAGATTTTGCAGGTGCATGCTCATGCTGCCAATCTCCCATATGCCAAAAAGTTCTCAGAGACCAGGGAGATTACTTCTACACCTTTTCCTTTTTTATTTGTTACTTTTGCTAAAGGAAGTAGCCATTAGGAGATGAGCAAATGAAGGGATGCACATAGATGGCATCAATACTCAAATACGCTGTGGCATTCAAGAGATGACTCCGTATCAACGGGTCCAAAATGTGTCAAGAAAACATTCTTCACACCAATCTCAACTGTTTACGCAGTGTCAGCCACTGGGAAAGTCCACTTTCAGGGGAAAATGCCTCCAAGTTGAAAGGACGTGGCTATGACAGCTGCATCCAGAACTGCAGATGATGTTTGCCAATAAAGTCATTACTGCACGGTTGTGACCTCTGACTACTAAAAAAATCAAGACCAGGCTGATACAGTATAAGCCAGAACTGGCATCAAGTTTAATTTAACCTTCATGCTACCATTCGGAAACACAAGGCGTGTCCCTTACCCCTGTCATTTGAGACAACACCTATTGACTTACTGAACCAAAGGTATAAAAATACGCACAAAGTCTTGATTCTTATTACTTGGGGTTCTCCAACAGCATCTGCATAAATTCAAATGAATGGCAGGAATCCTAACTTGCACCAAAGGTCAAGGTTAACTCTGAGATCTGAATTACCAAAACCTTAGCAGTTTGCTTTGCAAGGAGAGAGGAAGTGATTTGTTGTATTTTTCTAAGTTACTTCTTCAGAATGATCCACCTCATATTCCTCGGTAATACACCAAGTCCGAATTCTCATACAGAGATCTGACAGGCCTGCTGTGATAAAATGACTGACTTTCACTCATGAACCAGGTTTTCCCCACCAAGCTCGAAGGGGGGAAAAGGCTAAGGCAGACTCCCCACTGGGTTTAATGAAACCATGTTAATAATTCAGCCTTACCATCCAGCAGGAGCTTTCAGTACAAAGAGAACCAGCATTAACTATTCAAGGACCAAAGTTACCACAGATATGGCTGTTAAAATAACACCAGGGGAGAAAGCACATTAGGTCCAGAGCCAAGACGGAACGCTCACAGACTTTTGTTGGAGAGAAACAGACTGTTAGCTTGGACATCCGATCATCCCCCATCTGTCTAAATATAAAACAAGTTATTAAGGGTCATAGTGAAAAGTCCCACAGGATTTAAGCATATGGTAGAGATCTATTATTGCTGGATATACAATTCTTAGCAGGACTCCAGACAACATATGGCTTTCTGCTATACAGTCAGGATTGTCAAACACCACATACATATGGTCCAACAAGACTGTGTGCAATAAAGCAGGCTATTTCCCAAATGTCTGTCATTGTGTTCACCATAATCCTTCTGTGGAATTAAGTCAGATTTGAAAAGCTGAGACAAACTGAAAAAGTGAATAGCCTAATGATTGAAAAATGAGCGTTAAAGGTAAAGCTAGTGATTTTGTTGAAAGTCTGATGTTGTGCTGTGTTGAGATATTAAAAAAAATCAGTTTAACTTACAATTACTATTTTTACTGCCACAGATTTGCCCAAAACAGTGAATGCTAGTGCAAGATGGAAACTTGTATATTAATAATAATGATGCCCAGCATATGATGCAAATGTACAATAATTACCATAATACACTAAATTATTAGAGTCCCATTTTAATGGCTTATTTATGTACTGACAGCATATGTTTGTTGCATTCTAGTCCAGTGCATTTTGCTTCTTCTCTCCAACTTGTCAGACAACCCAATCAATGCTGCAAATCCACGAATAGAGGTGGGAGTTAGAGCAGACGTCCGTCAATCACTCAAAAGCTGGCTAACTATCTTACTAGTCAAGTTTGTTTGCTGTCGTTTGGACTCGAAACAGTTCTAACTCTGTTGGTGTGTTTGGAGACTTTTTTTTGCCTACAGCTACTTATTTGTAACAAGCTGTAAATGACATCCAGTGGCATTAGGGATGGTATGTAGATCATCTGCACCCAGTTTTCTTTTTTCTTTTAAAAACCCTTAACTATACATTACAGTAACGTAAAACTACCACATGACTATGGACATGTCCAGTCAACATCCTACTTCACAGAATGTAATGCACTCAGTAAACAGTACATACTTGTCACGGTGAAGCGTTTAAGCATATTATAGTTCTACCCTAGTCTAGACACACTTTTCACTGCACTGTGGAAGACGAATGTAATTTCAATGGATTACTTGCTCAATTGTACAATAAGGAAGGACATTTTCAGAAATAATGAGATGAGAAGAAGAGACTGTGTTCTATAGTTTCTGTACGTCATTTCTCTTTTCCTGTGCCGTTTCACAACACTGATGAGCCAATAAACGAACGACTGCCAGTATCTGACGCCAATTACGTTTGTTGCCATCAACCACAACATCCATCTTTCATAGTGATATCTGCTGGGGTTTCATTGCAAGAACAGCCATGAAGACTTCATAAGAGCCAGAATCCTTCATAATGGACAAAAATAGGATTCATTACACACAGAGCCGCATATAAAATTACTTTTTCCCCCTCAAGGCTGAACTACATACTGTGTCCAATAAAAGTGTCTGACAAACAAAGCAGTTATTGAAAAGGGAAATGGGACCGGCTAAGCAGTACACAGTATGCAAACTGGTCCACATGGACAGCTGCCTCCACAAGACCTGCCATATTTAACATGGTCATGATGTTGCACAAACAGAAAGAACAATAACTTCCTCAATTATACAGACAACCAGTCTGTACTTTATGAACTTCTCCTTATATCATTACCAAGTTTTTGAATGAATATAATTGATATTTAAGTTATCTATATTTAATAATGACGTAAATGCTTTCTCATTGTGGCTAACTTCACTTACAGACAGGCTTCAAAATAAAAGACTCATGCCAGTTTATAAATTTAGGTAAAGGCGGAGTCTTATTTTGAAAGGGCCGATCGGCAGTGGCCATCTTTGTTTGATTCCTGTCTGCAAGCTTCTCAATAAGGCTTATGGCTCAATGGTAAATAATAATATCAAATTTTTAAAATTACATATCTGGGTTTAAAGAGCAAATTCATGAGATTTTGGTGAATATCATCTAATCTGGTTCTTTATATAACAAATAATTTCATGCCGTCAGATAGAGATTAGTGTACCATATAATTATTAAAAGACAGAATTTTGTAGGCCATTCTCACAGCTTTCCGAAAACACACAAGCAAAACAAAATGACGTCAGAAAAGTATGGAGTCCAAAGCCTAGCATCTCACTGTTAAAATGGAGAGCAGCTCAATCTCTTCGGATTTCAGTTTTCACTTTGAATCTGAGGACGATGGGTACTTGTTCGTGTCCGAATCAGGATTAGAAGATGAATTCGAGGAGGGCAGACGTAAATGTGGTATGGATGGAAAAATCCAGCCACATATGTACGAACCAGAGGTTCAACCACCACCGGTAGACGGTAAAGGTTTTTTCTATCTGTAGAAATGAACCATAGCAGTCCATTTTAATTGTTTTGTACGTTTAGACAAGGAAAAATATATTTAAAACTTGTTTTTCATTGCGTTCTTATCTGTCTGGAATTAGCATCATCAGGCTTCACAATGCACTGGTGTATGACCATGTACATGGTAGTCTGATTTTGACTGAACATCCAATTCTGATCTCTTCCAATCAATCGATTTACAAACATGAGCAATTTAATTTAATATATCATGAATCAGAAGTTTGCAGCTGGCTGTATTACAGTAGAACTTGCTGTACCGTATGATTCTGGCTATGCCTGTTATATATACCGCAATTTTAGCAAATGCTTATAACCATATTGGGATTAAAATGATTTCATTATGTTAATAAATGATTTTTCAATTAGTAAGACCGCATAACTGAAGTGCCTGGAACAAACCCAGACCTGGTTTGCTGGACAAAGTGGATCCATGCACGTCTAATGGCACCATTCTTTGGGAAGATTAACGTATGCTTTTCCAAAGATCTGTTGGCAACATTCGTGCAATCTCCAACTACACTATAGTTTGGCCTTTAACTTTGTTTACATTACAATAGCAACGGATGACTCCCGTCGCCTACGTCGTCATCAACGATTTTCCGAAAGTTTCCGAGCGCGCAATCTGAACTTCCTGTTCATAGTAGACGCTGGTCAAAATTCATTTTTTCTTAAAATCCATGGATTTAAATTTCACTTTGTCAACAGATATATGATATTCATGTTATTAGGATTCAATGTTGAAAAGATAGTTTAAAACATTTTATGAACATTTAATTAGACATTCTTAAAAGGTACATGTACAGTATGGGAAAAGTTATTAAGTGAATGTTAAAGGGTTATGTATAAGAGTGTGGGAAG